>JABTTQ020001698.1:0-210445 GCA_016081115.2 Rehmannia glutinosa | reverse complement strand
TTCGTTCAGTTACATGTGCTCAAAAATTTAGGTTTTAGAAATCGTTTGTTTTGTTTGACCCAGATGTAGTAGGATTTGCGAAAACTTATAAGTGTAAACACAAGATATGACCAAGTAAAATGATTATAATTTGTTTGTCGATAATTATCTGGTTAGGAGATCTGAAAATGATAAAAATAGTAGTAGAAAAAAAATTAGTTAATTTCCCCATTTAAAGAGTGGTAATTTCGAAAATTAGGGGGAAAAAGAGAAAAAAATTTGGTTTTTTTTCTTTATAAAATTGAGGGAAAATAAAAATGTGAAGCCCCGATTTTTCCGAGCTATTAATTGATCCTTATTGTTTATACTTTTGATCGGGCTATTTTTGCCGCGTCATTTTGACGGGTAATTACTAATAATATATACATTTTGTATTTTATTTCATTTTATTTAATTACTTTGTGATCATGATCTTTATTAATTCTATTCCTCATTTATGATCACTTGATTGATCATTATTACTTTTTGTATTTATTAGTCACCTTAGAATTTTAAGAGACTATTTATTTTAGAGACTTTTACCTTATAGAATTAAGATTTTGATTTAGATTAAGTGATCATGAGACTTATAAGTGATCAAGGAAATCACTAATTATTTTGGAGATTGATATATTTCATCTATTATCATCAAATTTGGGACAAAAATATATGGAATTACCAAATTGCCACTTAGTGTGGATTTCCAACATGGATATTTTTGGAGTAAAATATCATCCAACTCTTGTACACCCCACACCATATATTAGTCATCTTGTGTATAATTATACCATTAATTCAAATATTATACACATCATCTCTTATATTATTTCTTTTAATAATATTTTTGCCAACATGTTGAAGTCTTCTAATATTCCATTCAAACCAAGTCTTGCCCATACTCTTTGACCCTTCAAATTGTCTCCTATGCATGAGGCAAAAATGCGAAATACAAATTAACAAAAATTCCTCTCTCTCTCCCACTTGGACGACCAAATGGCCATTTTTTGTGTCAAATTCATCTCATTTTTCATCTAACACATTTACTCTCCAAAATCCTCCTCCTTCTCTCTCTAAAACTCCCAACTTCTCTCTATTCTTCCTCTCACTTTCTTCTTCTATACTTAGGAAAACATTTCAACATTTTCCTCCTTATACTCCATAAAATCGAACCATCACTATACCAAGGTAAGAAATTTTATCTTCAATCCATTTTTGATATCACATTGTTCATCTCTTCCACCTTAACTTAAGTTTGAATTTGGTTTGAGGTACATTTAGAAGACCTTGAAGATTAGAGCTTGACAACATTTTTGAATAAGGACCTCAAACTTGAAGAACAACTAGTAGAGCAATTTGGACTACAAGGTAAGAATTGAGTACTAGACCCCTTCTTTCCTACTCTTTCTTTTTTTTTTTCAAATTTTAACACCTTTTTCATTTTTTGAGAAATAGGGGCTGACCTTAGATTTTGGAGTTGAGCCAGAATTTCCAATTTTTAAGCTTCAACTAGTCTCCAAACATCTACTACACAAGGTAAAGTGTAGTCCTTCTCATTTCTTATTTCCTTCTTTTTCTTCTTAATTTTTCTCTCATTTTTCTAACTCCAAATTTTGATATTTTTGAATTAGGGGCTGACCTAAGAAGCTCATCCAAAAAATTGTGAAATTATCCTTTTATTTCACAATTTCTAATTTTAAGGTGGGTGGAAAATATGTTTCCAACTATTAGGTGTTTTATTAAAATGCATGTAGAAAATTTGATCATGAGCCTTGAGATATATATAATCTATGTATTGCATGTCAATTTTTATGTACCAAGTCATGAAAATTCTCAAGAGTTGCTCAAAATTGCTATTTATTGAATTTTAGGTGCATGCATGTGCAATTAAATGTTTTAATTGATGAGTTCTTGTATGTATTGGACATGCATGTGTATGATCTTTCAAATCTATGTTTTGATGCCTTATAACCTGGAAAAGTCGAGCATAATTGATTAAATTTCAATTTTGACTTAAAAATGTAAAAATGGAAAGTTGGTGGACTAAATTGCAAGAAAATGAAAGTTAAAGGACCCCTCTGCAAATTTCGAAATTTGGGACTGTACTCAGGTTCAAAAATGACTTTTGACATTTTAATAAAGTTTTAAGAGTCTTAAGATAAATAAAATCAACTTTAAAAGCCCAAGGACTAGATTGTAAAATTTTGAAAGTTTAAGGGCTACTTTGCAATTTTTAAAACTGTACCAGACCTTAACTTTAAAATTTGAAATTTTACTCTTAAGGTACTGGGAATTACATATTTTAAAAGTATTCCAAAAATCCAAGTGGTTAGGGCTTGGAAAACAATTTTACTAAATTGAGGGACTAATGTGTAAAATACTAAACTTGAGGACCCAAATGAAATTTCCAGGACTTATGCAGCCCATGCACCTGGAAATACTAACGTAACTATAACTTAATTATATTTTGGACCCAAGGTTCAAATTTCATGACAATTGGACCCCTAAAAGCCTTAAAGGCAATTATTTCAAAAATGGGACAAAAATGATATTTTCAAACGTTAAAGGACTTACACATATTTATTTTAAAAACTGCTTTTGTCCCAATATCCCACTCATCTTAATGACATTTTCCAACTGGAATCACATTAAAAGCCCTTCCGGTTTGTGAGTTCCTATTATTTTAAACTTAAGGTCCGAATTGGCAATTTTTACAAATTTGGGGCCAATGTGAGAATTTTACAAAATCGACCTCAAAATTTTACAAACCTGAATCTCTGGACAATTTGGAGAATTTAGGAACTGACCTCTTAATTTTTCAAGGTCGGGATATTTATTTATTCAATTTTTAACCCCAAAAGTGTTGGTTTTACAAAACGGGGCTAAATTACAATTTTCTTTTATAAAGGACCTAATTCAAATTATTTTCTCTTTTACTAAAATAGCCCTGGACCCTCTGACTTGGATATTTAATTAAAGTATTTTACTTTTTCCCAAAACCGCCCGACTTATCGGATCAATTTGACCGACATACCATCGCGAGCGACTTCCTCGCCTACGATTTTGAATCTATAACGGAACTTATGTTACACCTAATCTTTCAAGATATCGAAGGTTGCTTATCCTTCCGATAATCATCTTCATCCAAAAAACTCCCCTAACGCCAAAATTGTTATTGCTGCATTACAATGTCACGCCAAACGGACGCCGACGGATTAACGATTCACAACTTAAATACAAATGGACTAGCAGTCCAGCATAATACTAATGAGAACTCAATAAACAGAGTCTAAATAGCGGGAAATAAATAATGGATACAAGTTATCACTTAAAGTCTACATTCCATCACCAAATTACAATCCGAAATTCAACAAGGTAGTAACTTAACGCCAAAGGGTCATACGCCCTCATTACAAACCGAATTGATTAGGATACAAAAGTCCAACAACAACATAATAAGAAAAGAGTCCGATCAACAAAAGATGCGATAAATCCAAATGCGTGAACAGGTCTCAATCAAAGCCGGTTCGGCATCCCCACAGATCCTCATCTAAGGTTAGAAAACAAAGTGGATGAGACAAAAATCTCGGTGGATGGGGTGATCGTATGATAGTGTGGCGAATATAGTTAATGTGAGAAAGCGATTATACGAAAAACGCGCGAGTATGATGCATGGTTTCACACCACATTCAAGCGTCGTGATAAATTATTTAAATAATATAATTATACGCTTTAAGAAAACAGCTTCATGGTCACACTGCACTATGTGATACAGTTTACACAGTAGATTGCGTCACGGAAGTGTAACGCCAATCTTCTGCAAGGCAATTAATGGTTGCGTTGAATGCGGACTTGTAGCGCGCCAATGCAAAATTGTAGCTTAAATGCGGAATGTAACGCCAACCAAAACGGCGATAAACTCCTGGGACGTGTGGATCGACGATTCCTTCGATTCTTTCCTTGTAACTCAGAATAACAAGATGGTCCAAGACCGGCACCTTATCGCTCCGTAGGCAAAGACAAAATCCCGGAGAGCTGGCGAGGCTTCCTGATCTCATAATCATGATTATACCTCCGCACTACGACCCGCTTCCTTGACAAACTCCGTCCCTCGATTTGCGGATTAAGACGATGGGGCCTGAAGAGTGGAATAGCGAGCCCTTGCCCATTCCATCCGACGTATCCATTCGGAGCGGAGCTCGACACACCAAGTTGACTCGGCGTGAAGGTAATTACAATTACAACGATCAACCAGCAAATGAGTATTATTGATTCGAGCGGTTTAGGAGAATTTTTTCAAAAAACGCGAGTGGCAATTATGGCGTTGGTGGAGTTTATGGATGAAGATGATTATCGGAAGGATAAGCAACCTTCGATATCTTGAATAAGAATTGGGTGGAACATAAGTCCCGTTATAGATTCAAAATCAAGGCGGGAGTCGCTGCGATCGGGTATTAATCGGTCAAATTGATCCGATAAGTCAAGGTTTTGGGAAAGTAAAATACTTTAATTAAATCTCCAAGTCGTAGGGTCCAGGCAATTTTAGTAAAAGAGAAAATAATTTGAGTTAGGTCCTTTATAAAAGAAAAATTGTAATTTAGCCCATTTTGTAAAAACAACACTTTTAGGGTTAAAAATTGAATAAATAAATATCCCGACCTGAACAATTATGAGGTCGGTTCCTAAATTCTCCAAATTTTCCGAGAGATTCAGTGTTTAAAGTTTTATGGTTTTTTTATAAAAATCTCACATTGGCCCCAAATTTGTAAAAATTGTCAATTCGACCTTAAGTTTTAAAAATTCTAACTCACAAACCTAAGGGCTTTTCAAAATTTTCTCTTGAATCGTCAATCAATAATACTGACTGCACTGGTTATTTGCTGTCATTTGTAATTACTTTCTGCACGAGTCAACTTGGTGTGTCGAGCTCCCACAGTCGGAATGGATATGCTGGAGGCAGATGGAACTGGCAATTTCTGCTATTCCACTCTTCGGCCCCATCGTCCTAATCCCAGCCCGAGGGGACTAGTTTGTCAAGGAAGCGGGTCGTAGTATGGTATAATCATGATTATGACAGATCCCGCCTTGCAAGCTCCACTCGTGGATTTTGTCTTTGCCTATGGAGCGATAAGGTGCGATCTTGGACCATCCCGCTGGGAGTTACAAGGAAGAATGAAGGAATCATTTTCGATCCACACGATTCGGGTTATCGGTTCCCGTTGGTTGGCGCTACAAATTCGTACGCAACCGCTTACTTGTTTTGCATTAGTTGGTGTTACATTTCGACGCAACCATTAATTGCCTTGCATGGGATTGGCGTTACACTTCCGTACGCAATCCTACCTTTTGGGATGAATCACATAGTGCGTGTGACCATGAACTATTTTCTCAAACAGTATCGATATTACTTAAATATTTTTATCATGACGACTTGTGAACTGTGTGTGAATTCATACATCATACTCCACGTGTTTTCATATAATTATTTTCTGATTAATCGTATATTGCGCCACATTTGCACACGATCACCCCATCCCATCGAGATTTATGTCTCATCCCCACCTATTTTCTAACCTTAGATGAGGACTTCGTTGATGATGCGGAAACCGCCCTGGATCGAGATCTTATTCCGCTTGTTGGATTACCGCACCTTCGTTGTCGATTGGACTCTTTATCTTGTGTTGTTGTTGGACTTTTGTATTTCTTTTCCATTCCGTTTGTTATCAAGGGCGTGGACCCTTCGACTTTAAGTTGTTATTTGGTTGATTTTCTAGTTGTAATATGGAGTTTGGATCGTAGACCGCGTAAGTTGTATTTGTACTTGTTATTTTATTTCACCGCTAATTAGACTGTTTCATTGGGTTCTCGTTGATTTTGTCCTGACTATTTGGTTTTGTATTTAAGTTGTGTGGATCGTTTGGGCGTGACATGAGAAGAGGGTATCGAGCTTCGGCAAGTAAGATGGAAACTTATCGAAATGACCGGATAGGACCCTCGATCCGTGTTTTGGGTAAGTACCCGCAACTTGACCAACTAAGTGTGAAATCGATTTCAAATTGGCATAGAACCGTTTTTATTGATGTTCGAACTAAGTTAGAACGCATATTTTGAGATTTCATAGTCATACTTGTCTTGACTTAGTTGATTCTTGACCCGACTTTCTTTATTCATTCTTTTCCTTATTCTCTTATTCCTTTCCTCTACCTTTGACCGATCCGCCTTAGTTTTGCTTGATCGTGATGGAGCCTGACGCTGCCTACATGGTGGGATGTATTCCATGCCGTCTTTGGCGAGGAATATTATCGGGCACTAATGATTCACCACCGGGAGAGTGATCGCGCGACCCGAGCTAGCCAGGAGCTAACGTATGGGGACTGACTTCATTTGGCGATGAGCCAAGATGAAAGAAGCGAGGCGGCCACTGTCATCAGGACCGCGATAACACCATAAGAGCGCGGAGGACCAAATACAGAGTATCCGAGGCGCTGGATAACATGCGAGAGAAGAAGATGAAAAGAGCAAGTGACGGCCGCCGAAATGGGAGATTGACGCCGCCTATCCCGCGACACCGTCGAGCGCTTTTGAGAGACCCTCATCAAGCGATGACAGGTTATATAGGACCTTACATAGCCCTAGCTCGGAGACGCCGCACTAGAGGCTGCTTTAGCTAATGCTCGGCCATTGCCACCGCCCGAGGCGAGCCCACACGACAAGGAGGATCCCGAAGAGGATCGAGGAGGATCGATCGACATTGGAGCCGAGTCACCGATCTTTGCTCCACTCGATGAGAGCTCGAGGATTGAGTAGTGGTTGGATTTCGTGGATTGGCCCGAGTTGAGCGCCACCTCGATCCGACCTGCCGTTATGGGACATAGTCATGCGGCGATGATAATGGCGATCTCACGATTAGCTAGCGATTTTCGATTGTACTTTTGTTGTTGTGCCGTGTATTCCATGTTGTACCTTTCTATTGTACTAGATCGGATGTATTTTGGTTAGTGTATCCTGACTTAGTAATTCTCATTGTTGTACTTTGGGTGTATTCAAGTTTTACATTAATGGATACGCTTTTGCTATTTATTCCGCTGTCTTGTGTTTGATGTTACTTTCCTGCGATATCACTTGCTTTACGGAATCATTATTGTATTCGCTTACTCGTGAATGACAACTAACGCTTCAAGATACGAATGGCGAACATCGAGGGCGTGGGAGACCTAGTCGTGTTCCAAAGATGATGATGTACCGGATCGGTACCCTCTCTGGATACCACCGCCTCCTCCACTGCAGAGAGACAATCGACCGCACAAGCCTTACAAAGAAATGCGGTTTTTATGAGGCAATGACAGAGCCTCAACCCGTGCTCCGAACCCGCCAGGAGAGGCAAACGATCACGTTGGAGCGATTCTCATGCGTTTGACCCACCAACCTTGGGAGAGCCGGACGATGTGGCGAGAAGAATGGATAGAGAGTTGGAGAATATCTTCAATGCTCTTCAATACTCCGACGAAACGAAGAGAGTCACACTCGCCATTTAAATGCTGAATCTAATTTCTAGAGACTCGGTGAGGCGATTGAAATGAGATGGGAACAGACAGGGTAGTCAAAACATGGGGAAATTTCTTGAGTTGAGTTCAATGAACAATTATATTCCACGAGGTTGTGAAAAAAGCACGCCGAGATGAATTTCACAGTTGAGGCAAGAGAATCGACTATAGCTCAAGATTTAGTCAATTTCACCGATTGTCCAAGTATGCTCAGGGACAATCGATCAAGAGGATAAGCTTTACAAGTTCACTGAGGATTGAACTGAACTTGAAATGCTGGATCATTGAATGACAACCTACTCCCCGCTGGTAAAGGCAACTCTCCGCATTGAGTCGGGGTGAACAATTGGGCCAGTTCGCCAGAATAGGCCATCGAATGGTCTTAAGAGGACAAATGGGGACAACCATCTAAACCGCCGCTAAGTTTTGAAGGGACCGATTAACAAAAGCAGATAAAGAAAGAGACCGGATACAAGGAAAGTCCGGGTCAATTGTGTGCACATTGCGGCGTAAATCGACATACCGCTAACGATCAAGTTGGCGTAAACAAGGAAGGTGTTTCTTATTTGTGGGTAGTAATCAAAACCAGCGTGCAAGATTGCGGTACAATGACCAGAACCAAATAGACGCAGTGTAAAACCGAAATGGCCTAAATCGGCGAGATGCCCGCCGAGCAGCACTAGCCGACAGAGGCTCACAGGCAACATGTGGTGGAAGGTAATGTTTCTGTATCTAACCACTACGCTAAAATATTGTTCACCGGATCAACGATTCATTTGTTGCACCGCATTTTGTACAAACCGCATGCATGCATGGAACATATGCCTATATGTTTAGAAGTGTCAACTCTGCTGGGTGCAAGTCGATAACATATATTATCTATCTATAATCATGGTTAAGATTCTTTGAGATAAACTTTCCTGCCGATTTGATCTTATTACCTATATCCGAATACGACGTGATATTGGGGATGAATCGTTATCTACACACCATGCACAAATGGACCGCCATAACAAGTCCATTAAGCTATGTGAACTTAAAACCCGATGTGGAAATTTCGGGAAGGCACGAGTTAAGATTGCCCCAATCATTTCAAAGAATGAAAGCGAGGGGCGATCACTATAGGGGCTCAAGGGTACTTGGCGTTTGTAATTAACAAACCCAAGGTTGAGACACAAATCAACCAAGTACCGTAGTCTCGGAATATACGGATGTATTTCCACAAGAACTCACCACCGTCCCTCCGATAGGAAGTCGAGTTCACCATCGAGGTGTTACCGGGACTGCCCGATTGCCGTAACACCGTATAGAATGGCTCCTCTTGAGTTCTGAGGAGTTGAAAACGCAATTACAAAAACGATGGAGGTGGGACTTATCCGACCGAGTACGTCTCCGTGGGGAGCACTTTTGTGTTGTTCGTCAAAAAGAAGAATGGTACATTAAGACTATGTATAGATTATCGTGGTCTTAATAGCGTGACCATCAAGAACAAATATCCCCTCCCGAGGATAGACGAACTATTTGATCAACTTCAAGGAGCGACGGTGTACTCAAGTATGACTTACAAAAGGATATTACCAATCAAGATCCGCGAGGAAGACATTTCCAAAAATCGCATTTCAAACCCGATATGGACACTACGAGTTTGTAGTGATGCCTTTCGGTCGGACGTGAATGCACCAGCAGCATTTATGGACCGATGCATCGAGTCTTCTAACCTTATTTGGATCAATTCGTAGTGATATTCATTGATGACATACTCGTATACTCTAAGTCTAGAGAAGAGCACGAACGCATCCAAAATCATTTTTGAGACACTACGAGAACATGAGTTGTATGCCAAATTAGGGAAGTGCTAATTTTGGCTTAGTGAAGTCGCGTTCTTGGGACACATAGTATCCGGACTCGGATTGCAGTGATCCTTCAAAGTTACAGACAAGGTGGTTGAATGGAAACAACCCGGTCCGATGCAATGTAAATCAGAGTTTCTAGGACTAGCCGGATATTATCAAAGATTTATCCGAGATTTTTCCAAGATAGTCGGACCACTCACTCGACTAACCCAAAGAGAAGTCAAGTTTGAGTGGAATGACAAGTGCGAGGTGAGTTTCCAAGAGCCAAGAAACAACTTACTACAGCTCAGTCTTAGCCCTTCCAAAGGGAAACAAAACTTTGTCGTCTACAAAGGATGCATCAAAAGAAGGACTAGGCAAAGCAGTGCTCATGCAAGAAGGAAAAGTTGTCGCTTGCATCACGAAAGCTCAAGCCGTATGAAGCCAATTATCCAATGCATGACTTAGAATTGGCAGCAATAGTGTTCGCATTGAAGAAATGGAGACACTATCTCTACGAGCAACATTCACGGTTTTCACGGACCATAAGAGCTTGAAGACCTATTCTCTCGAAAGATCTCAATCTGAGGCAACGGAGATGGATGGAGTTGATTGAGGACTATCACTTTGATATTCAATACCATCTCGGAAAGCTAACGTCGTAGCGGACGCTCTAAGCGTAAAGGTGAGCTTAGCGGACTTATGATTCGAGAGTGGGAATCATTAAAAGAGCTGAGCAATTGGAATCGACTAGAACCAATACTCGGGTTTCATGTGCTAACATTTCGGCCACCTAATCTCTTTGAATGAGATCAAAAGAAGCAAGAGAGAAAGATACACATCTTCAAAATCAAGGAGAAGATACTTAAAGGAGAAAGATCGAAATTCTCAATACCTGAAGATGGAGTTATCGATTCAAATCGGAGTGTGTGTAATGACGAATGACGGCGATTAGGAATAAAATCCTAACAGAGGCACACCGTTCAAAATACATTATACATCCTGGAGGAAACAAGATGTATAAGGATTTGAAAAGGAGTTATTGGTGGGTAAACATGAAAACCAGGAGGCGTAGTTCGCACGAGATGTTTAACTTGTCAACGAGTAAAAGCGAACACCAACGACCATCCGGTTTACTACAACCGTTGAGAATTCCCAGTGGAAATGGGAACACATAACGATGGACTTCGTGATGGATCTACCAAGGACCGTGAGGGAGGCCATGATGCTATTTGGGTAGTTGTAGATCGACTCACGAAATCGCACACTTTTTACCCATCAAGAAAAACCGATAGCTTAAAAAACTTGCACAGATTTATATCCGAGAAATCATTCGATTTGCATGGAGTACCAATCGATATAGTATCCGGAGACCCGAGGTTTGTCTCAGTTTTGGAAGTGCTTGCACGGGAATTGGGTACCTCACTAAGTTTCAAAGACAACAAAGACATCCACAAACCGATGGACAACTGAGGCGAATAATTCAAACCCTTGAAGATATCTTTGCGAGCTCCGCACCTTGGATTTTCAAGGGAGTTGGGATTCGCACTTACCATTAGCCGAGTTCTTTACAATAACAGCTTATCGGGCCACGATTGGGATGGCACCCTACGAGGCATAGTATGGGCGAAAATGTAGATCCCCACTACACGAGATTGATGACCAATGGACTCGAAGAGAAACGAAAGTCGCTCTCGATTCCGAAGGTCGACTTAGTTCGAGGCCATGGAGAAGGTCAAGCTGATCAAGGAGCGGATTCGCATACCAGCCGCAAAAGAGTTGCGCGACAAGAGAAGAAAGGATTTGGAATTTGAAGTCGGAGATGAAGTATTTCTCGGACTCTCACCATGGAAAGATTGATCAATCCGAATAAATGAGGCAAGTTGAGTCCAAGATATGTTGGACCTTACAAGATTTTACAGAGGATCGGAAGTTAGCCTACCGACTCGAGTTACCCCGGCACCATATGCGGAATGCACGATGTATTCCACGTGTCGAGACCGAAGAAGTATCAACCGGATCCCGAGCATATTATCACCGAGATACTCCACCTCTAATGGAAAATCTATCCTACACCGAGAGGCCGATCCGGATCATTGATCGAGTGCGACAATGCGTAAGAAAAAAATCCCGATGGTTAAAGTGGTGTGGCGTAACCACAACCGAGACGAACACGCAACATGGGAGATGGAAGAAGACATGAGGAATCAATATCCGTAACTATTTCAAGAGAATTTGGGGACCAAATTCTTTTAAGGAAAGGAGGATGTGAAGCCCCGATTTTTCCGAGCTATTAATTGATCCTTATTATCGTTTATACTTTTGATCGACTATTTTACCGCGTCATTTTGACGGTAATTACTAATAATATATACATTTTGTATTTTATTTCATTTTATTTAATTACTTGTGATCATGATCTTTATTAATCATATTCCTCATTTATGATCACTTGATTGATCATTATTACTATTTTTGTATTTATTAGTCACTTTAGAATTTTAAGAGACTATTTATTTTAGAGACTTTTACCTTATAGAATTAAGATTTTGATTTAGATTAAGTGATCATGAGACTTATAAGTGATCAAGGAAATCACTAATTATTTTGGAGATTGATATATTTCATCTATTATCATCAAATTTGGGACAAAAAAATATATGGAATTACCAAATTGCCCTTAGTGTGATGACCAACATGGATATTTTTGGAGTAAAAATATCATCCAACTCTTGTACACCTACACCATATATTAGTCATCTTGTGTATAATTCTACCATTAATTCAAATATTATACACATCATCTCTTATATTATTTCTTTAATAATATTTTTGCCAACATGTTGGAAGTCTTCCAACATTCCATTCAAACCAAGTCTTGCCCATACCTTTGACCTTCAAATTGTCTCTCATGCATGAGGCAAAAATGCAAGACACAAATTTGAACAAAAATTCCTCTCTCCTCTCTCACTGGGACGGCCAAATGGCCATTTTTGTGTCAAATTTATCTCATTTTTCATCTAACACATTTACTCTCAAGCAAAAATCCTCCTCCTTCTCTCTCTAAAAACTCCCAACTTCTCTTTATTCTTCCTCTCACTTTCTTTTCTTTCTATACTTAGGAAAAATTTTCAACATTTTCCTCCTTATACTCCATAAAAAATCGAACCATCACTATACCAAGGTAAGAAATTTATCTTCAATCCATTTTTGATATCACATTGTTCATCTCTTCCACCTTCTTAATTTAAGTTTGAATTTGGTTTGGAGGTACATTTAGAAGACCTTGAAGATTAGAGCTTGACAACATTTCTCGAAGAAGGACCTCAAACTTGAAGAACAACTAGTAGAGCAATTTGGACTACAAGGTAAGAATGAGTACTAGACCCTTCTTTTCCTACTCTTTCTATTTTTTTCAAATTTTAACACCCTTTTTCATTTTTGAGAAATAGGGGCTGACCTTAGGTGATTTTGGAGTTGAGCCAAAATTTCCAATTTTTAAGCTTCAACTAGTCTCCAAACATCTACTACACAAGGTAAAGTGTAGTCCTTCTCATTTCCTTATTTCCTTCTTTTTTTTCTCCTTAATTTTTCTCTCATTTTTATAACTCCAAATTTTGATATTTTTTTGAATTAGGGGCTGACCTAAGAAGCCTCATCCAAAAATTGTGAAATTATCCTTTTATTTCACAATTTCAATTTTAAGGGGTGGAAAAATATTTTTCCAACTATTAGGTGTTTTATTAAAATGCATGTAGAAAATTTGATCATGAGCCTTGAGATATATATAATCTATGTATTGCATGTCAATTTTATGTATCAAGTCATGAAAATTCTCAAGAGTTGCTCAAAATTGCTATTTATTGAATTTTAGGTGCATGCATGTGCAATTAAATGTTTTAATTGATGAGTTCTTGTATGTATTGGACATGCATGTGTATGATCTTTAAAATCTATGTTTTGGATGCCTTATAACCTAGAAAAGTCGAGCATAATTGATTAAATTTCAATTTTGGACTTAAAAATGTAAAAATGGAAAGTTGGTGGACTAAATTGCAAGAAAATGAAAGTTAAAGGATCCTCTGTAAATTTCGAAATTTGGGACTGTACTCAGGTTCAAAAATGACTTTTGGACATTTTAATAAAGTTTTAAGAGTTTTAAGATAAATAAAATCAACCTTTAAAAGCCCAAGGACTAGATTGTAAAATTTTGAAAGTTTAAGGGCTACTTTACAATTTTTAAAACTGTACCAGACCTTAGCTTTAAAATTTGACATTTTTACTCTTAAGGTACTGGGAATTACATATTTTAAAATTATTCCAAAAATCCAAGTGCTTAGGGCTTGGAAAACAATTTTTCTAAAATTGAGGGACTAATGTGTAAAATACTAAACTTGAGGACCCAAATGAAATTTCCAGGACTTATGCAGCCCATGCACCAGGAAATACTAACTTAACTATAACTTAATTATATTTTGGACCCAAGGTTCAAATTTCATGACAATTGGACCCCTAAAAGCCTTAAAGGCAATTATTTCAAAATGGGACAAAAATGATATTTTCAAACGTTAAAGGACCTACACATATTTATTTTAAAAATTGCTTTTGTCCCAATATCCCACTCATCTTAATGACATTTTCCAACTGGAATCACATTAAAAGCCCTTCCGGTTTGTGAGTTCCGATTATTTTAAACTTAAGGTCCGAATTGGCAATTTTTACAAATTTGGGGCCAATGTGAGAATTTTACAAAATCTCGACCTCAAAATTTTACAAACCTGAATCTCTGGACAATTTGGAGAATTTAGGAACTGACCTCTTAATTTTTCAAGGTCGGGATATTTATTTATTCAATTTTTAACCCCAAAAGTGGTTGTTTTTACAAAATGGGGCTAAATTACAATTTTTCTTTTATAAAGGACCTAATTCAAATTATTTTCTCTTTTACTAAAATAGCCCTGGACCCTCTGACTTGGATATTTAATTAAAGTATTTTACTTTCCCAAAAACCCTTGACTTATCGGATCAATTTGACCGACATACCCGATCGCGAGCGACTTCCTCGCCTTGCGATTTTGAATCTATAACGGAACTTATGTTACACCTAATCTTTCAAGATATCGAAGGTTGCTTATCCTTCCGATAATCATCTTCATCCAAAAACTCCACTAACGCCAAAATTGCTACTCGCGAATTTTCAAAATTTTCTGAATCGCTTCCCTGAATCAATAATACTCGAACGCCTGGTTGACTGTTCGCATTTGTAATTACTTTCTGCCGCTCGAGTCAACTTGGTGTGTCGAGCTCACACTCGAATGGATATGTCGGGATGGAACCGGCAGCTCGGTGCTATTCCACTCTTCGGCCCCATCGTCCTAATCCCGCAACCGAGGGACGGAGTTTGTCCAAGGGAAGCGGGTCGTAGTACTTGAGGTATAATCATGAATATGACAGATCCGAGCCTTGCAAGCTCCACCGTGATTTTGTCTTTGCCTATGGAGCGATAAGGTGCGGTCTTGGACCATCCCGCCCGGGGAGTTACAAGGAAGAATGAAGGAATCGCTGTCCGATCCACATGATTCGGAGTTATCGGACCCGTTTGGTTGGCGCTACAAATCCGTCACGCAATACTTTTTTGCATTGGTTGGCGTTACATTTCCGTGACGCAACCATTAATTGCCTTGCATGGGATTGGCGTTACACTTCCGCACGCAATCCTACCTGTTTTGACTTAATCACATAGTGCCTGTGACCATGAATCGCTTTTCTCAAATCAGTATACGTATATTACTTAAATATTTTTATCACGACGCTTGCGAATCTGTGTGAATTCATACATCATACTCACGCGTTTTCATATAACTGTTTTCTCGCATTAACTGTATATTGCGCCACATTTGCACACGATCACCCCATCCACTGAGATTTCTGTCTCATCCCCACCTATTTTCTAACCTTAGATGAGGACTTCGTTGATGATGCGGAACCGGCCCTGGACTGAGATCTTGTATTCCGCTTGGGATTATCGCTACCTTGTCGATTGGACTCTTATCTTGTGTTGTTGTTGGACTTTTGTATTTCTTTCCATTCCAGTTTGTAACTGAAGGGCGTAGGACCCTTCGACTTTAAGTTGTTATTTGGTTGATTTTCGGGTTGTAATATGGAGTTTGGATCGTAGACTGTAAGTTGTATTTGTACTTGTTATTTTATTTCCGCTGCTAATTAGACTCTGTTTCATTGGGTTCTCGTTGATTTTGTCTGGACTATTTGGTTTTGTATTTAAGTTGTGGATCGTTCGTCGCGTCCCGTTTGGGGCGTGACATAAAATGTATAGATATCTCTAATTAAATATTTAGAAATTTAAAATAAAGATGTGAAATAACAAAAATTTATCCCAAAAATAAATTGGAAATTGGTTGGGATGAATTATAGAATAAGAAGAAATATTTGAATAAGGATTGTAATATACTCCTAAATTATCGGGATCTAATATTTCTAAAGTCGTAGTTAACCGACCAAGTATTAGTACTAGGGGAGAATATAGAATCATTACGCTCGAAAATAAGGAAGACGTAATTGACATTGGAAGAAATAAATAAAAGTCGTGTCGCGTTTCATTAATAATGGGTTTGTGATACCTAGCCGAATAAATAATCACTACATAACACCATATCTCACGTTGTTAAAATTCGGGGCCTCACATTGTTAATCTTTAATTAAAATTAAAATGATTTCCCAAGCAACAAAAAGCCGTTGTAGCACTGGTATATATTTGGTATTCCCCAATGGGTGACCCAGGTTCGATTCCTGGCAGCGGCAATTTTTTGATTTTTGGAATTCAAAAGTTTTCCTATTTTTTGTTAATATTTAATTAAAATTAAAATGATTTTCCTAGCAACAAAAAGCCGATGTAGCACTCGGTATATATTTGGTATTCCCCAATGGGCGACCCAGTTCGATTCCTTGCAGCGACAATTTTTGTTTTTGGAATTCAAAAGTTTTCCTATTTTTGGTTAATCTAATTAAAATTAAAATGATTTAGCAAGCAACAAAAATTGTTGTAGCACTGTATATATTTGGTATTCCCCATTGGGTGACCCAGGTTCGATTCTGGCGACAATTTTTTATTTTTGGAATTCAAAATTTTTACTATTTTTTGTTAATAATTAATTAAAATTAAAATGATTTCCCTAGCAACAAAAAGTCGTTGTAGCACTGGTATACATTTGGTATTCCCCAATGGGTGACCCAGGTTCGATTCCTGGCAGCGGCAATTTTTAAATTTTGAAATTCAAAAGTTTTCCTATTTTTTGTTAATCTTTAATTAAAATTAAAATGATTTTCCTAGCAACAAAAAGCCGTTGTAGCATTGGTATATATTTGGTATTCCCCAATGGGCGACCCAGGTTCGATTCCTGGCAACGGCAATTTTTTGTTTTTGGAATTGAGAAGTTTCCCTACTTTTCGTTAATCTTTAATTAAAATTAAAATGATTTCCCTAGAAACAAAAAGTCGTTGTAGCACTGGTATATATTTGATATTCCCCAAAGGGCGACTCAGGTTCGATTCTGGCGGCAATGCAATTTTTGTTTTTGGAATTCAAAAGTTTTCCTATTTTTTGTTAATCGTTAATTAGAATTAAAATAATTTCCCTAGCAACAAAAAGTCATTGTAGCACTGGTATATATTTGGTATTTCCCAATGGGTGACCCAGGTTCGATTCCTGGCAGCGGCAATTTTTTGTTTTTGGAATTCAAAAGTTTCCCTATTTTTTGTTAATCTAATTAAAATTAAAATAATTTCCCTAACGACAAAAACTCGTTGTAGCACTTGTATATATTTGATATTCCCCAATGGGCGACCCAGGTTCGATACCAGGCAGCGACAATTTTTCATTTTTGGAATTCAAAAGTTTTCCTATTTTTTGTTAATCTTTAATTAAAATTAAAATGATTTTCCTAGCAACAAAAAGCCATTGTAGCACTGGTATATATTTGATATTCTCCAATGGGCGACCCAGGTTCGGTTCCTGGCAACGACAATTTTTCATTTTTTGAATTCAAAAGTTTCCCTCTTTTTGGTTAATCTTTAATTAAAATTAAAATAATTTCCTAGCACCAAAATGTCGTTGTAGAAGACTCGGTATATATTTGATATTCCCAATGGGTGACACAATTTCGATTCCCGACAACGACAATTTTTCAATTTTGAAATTCAAAAGTTTTCCTATTTTTTGTTAATATTTAATTAAAATTAAAATCATTTTCCTAGCAACAAAAAGCCGTTGTAGCACTGGTATATATTTGGTATTCCCCAATGGGCGACCAGTTCGATTCTGGCGGAGGCAATTTTTGTTTTTGGAATTCAAAAGTTTTCCTATTTTTGGTTAATCTTTAATTAAAATTAAAATGATTTCCCTAGCAACAAAAAGTCATTGTAAAGATCGATATATATTTGGTATTCCCTAACTGGCGACCACAGTCCGATTCTTGCATGGCAACTTTTTGTTTTTGGAATTCAAAAGTTTCCCTATTTTTCGTTAATCTTTAATTAAAATTATAATAATTTCCTCGCAACAAAAAAAAAAGCCGTTGTAGCAATGGTATATATTTGATATTCCCCAATGGGCGACCCAGTTCGATCCTGCATCGGCAATTTTTTTTTTGGAATTCAAAAGTTTTCCTATTTTTTGTTAATCTTTAATTAAAATTAAAATTATTTTCCTAGAATAAAAAGTCGTTGTACCACTGGTATATATTTGATATTCCCCAATGGGTGACCCAAGTTCGATTCCTGCATGGCAATTTTTTATTTTGGAATTCAAAAGTTTTCCTATTTTTTGTTAATCTTTAATTAAAATTAAAATGATTTCCCTAACAACAAAAAGCCGTTGTAGCACTGGTATATATTTGATATTCTCAATGGGCGACCCAGGTTCGATTCCCCCGGCAACGGTAATTTTTATTTTTTGAATTCAAAAATTTCCCTATTTTTTGTTAATCGTTAATTAGAATTAAAATAATTTCCCTAGCAACAAAAAGCCGTTGTAGCACTTGTATATATTTGATATTCCACAATGGGTGACCCAGGTTCGATTCCCCCTGGCAGAAGAATTTTTCATTTTTGGAATTCAAAAGTTTTCCTATATTTTGTTAATCTTTAGTTAAAATTATAATGATTTCCCTAGCAACAAAAAACCATTGTAGACTGGTATATATATTTTATATTCCCCAATGGACGACCCAATTTTGATTCCTGGCGGCAAATTTTTTGTTTTTGGAATTGAGAAATTTCCTACTTTTCGATAATCATTAATTAAAATTAAAATGATTTCCCAAGCAACAAAAAAAACGATTGTAGCGTATATAATTGGTATTCTCCAATGGGCGACCCAGGTTTGATTCCTGCAACGACAATTTTTCATTTTTGGAATTCAAAAGTTTTCCTATTTTTTGTTAATCTTTAATTAAAATTAAAATGATTTTCCTAGAAACAAAAGGTTGTTGTAGCACTGGTATATATTTCGTATTCCCTAATGGCGGCCCTGGTTCGATTCATTGCGGCGACAACTTTTTGTTTGTGGAATTCAAAAGTTTCCTATTTTTGTTCGTCTTTAATTAAAATTAAAATGATTTCCCTAGAACAAAAAGTCGTTGTAGCACTGGTATATATTTGATATTCCCCAATGGGTGACCCAGTTTTGATTCCTCGCAGCGGCAATTTTTCAATTTTGAAATTCAATAGTTTTCCTATTTTTTGTTAATCTTTAATTAAAATTAAAATGATTTTCCTAGCAACAAAAAGCCGTTGTAGCACTGGTATATATTTGGTATTCCCCAATGGGCGACCCATGTTCGATTCTTGCCAGCGGCAATTTTATGTTTTTGGAATTCAAAAGTATTCCTATTTTTTGTTAATCTTTAATTAAAATTAAAATGATTTCCTTAGCAACAAAAAGCCGTTGTAGCATTGGTATATATTTGATATTCCCCAATGGGCAACCCAGGTTCGATTCCTGGCAGTAGCAATTTTTCATTTTTGGAATTCAATAGTTTTTCTATTTTTTGTTAATCTTTAATTAAAATTAAAATGATTTTCCTAGCAAGAAAAAGCCGTTGTAGCACTGGTATATATTTGATGTTCCCCATTGGACGACCTAGGTTTGATTCCTGGCAGCGGCATTTTTTTGTTTTTGGAATTGAGAAATTTCCCTACTTTTCGTTAATCTTTAATTAAAATTAAAATTATTTTCCGAGGATAAAAAGTCGTTGTAGCACTGGTATATATTTGATATTCCCAAAATGGGCGACCCAGGTTCTATTCCTGGCTGCGGCAATTTTTCATTTTTGGATTTCAAAAGTTTTCCTATTTTTTGTTAATTTTTAATTAAAATTAAAATGATTTCCTAGCAACAAAAAGCCGTTGTAGCAGATCGGTATATATTTGATATTCTCCAATGGGCGACCCAGTTTCGATTTACGCAACGGCAATTTTTTATTTTTTTAATTCAAAAATTTCCCTATTTTTTGTTAATCTTTAATTAAAATTAAAATGATTCCCTAGCAACAAAAAAACCGTTGTAGCACTGACTATATATTTGATAATCCCCAATGTGTCACGCCCCAAACGGAACGCGACGACGATCCACAACTTAAATACAATAACCAAACAAATAGACAAATATCAACGAGAACCCAATGAAACAGAGTCTAAATAGCAATGAAATAAATAACAGTACAAATACAACTTAGAGTCCACAATCCATAATCCAAATTACATACCCGAAAAATCAGCCAAATATAACAACTTAAAGTCAAAGGGTCCCTACGCCCTTCGATTACAAAACCGGAATGGAAAGAAATACAAGAGTCCAACAACAACACAAGAAAAGAGTCCAATCCACAACAACAAGAAGTAGTAAATCCAACAAGCGGGGTACAAGGTCTCAATCCAGGGCGGTTCGGCATCTTCAACGAAATCCTCATCTAAGGTTAGAAAATATGTGGGGATGAGACAGAAATCTCGTGGATGGGGTGATCGTGTGCAAGTGTGGCGATATATAGTTAATGTGAGAAAACATTATATGAAACGCGTGAGTATGATGCATGAATTCACACACGTTCGCAAGCATCGTGATAAATATATTTAAATAATATACTTATACGATTCGAGAAAATGGTTCATGGTCACACAGCACTATGTGATTCGAGCAAGACAGTGTAGATTATGCGGAAATGTAACGCCAATCCCATGCAAGACAAATAATGGTTGCGTGCGGATTTATGGCGCCAACCAATGCAAAACAAGTAGCGGTTGCGTGCGGATTTGTAGCGCCAACCAAATGGGTCCGATAACTCCGGATCGTGTGGATCAGACAAATGATTCCTTCGTTCTTCCTTGTAACTCCCCGGGAAGGATGGTCCAAGACCGGTCACCTTATCGCTTCATAGGCAAAGACAAAATCCACAGTGGAGCTTGCAAGGCTCGGATCCGTCATAATCATGATTATACCTCAAATACTACGACCGCTTCCTTGACACTCCGTCCCTCGATTCACGGGATTAGGGCGATGGGGCGGAAGAGTGGAATAGCAGCCAAGCTGCCCGGTTCCATCCCGATGTATCCATTCCGACGTGAGCTCGACACACCAAGTTGACACAAGCAGAAAGTAAATACGAGTACAGGCAGTCAATCAGCAATGAGTATGATTGATTCAGGAAGCGCTTTAGGAAACTTTTTTGAAAATTCGCGAGTAGCAATATGGCGTTGGTGGAGTTATTTGGATGAAGATGATTATCGAAAGGATAAGCAATCTTCGATATCTTGAAAGATTAGATGGAACATAAGTCCGTTATAGATTCAAAACCGCAAGACGAGTAAGTCGCCTACGATTAGGTATTAATCGGTCAAATCGGTCCGATAAGTCAAAGGTTTTTGAGAAAATAAAAATACTTTAATTAAATCTCTAAGTCATAGGATCCAGGGCTATTTTAGTAAAAGGGAAAATAATTTGAGTTAGGTCCTTTATAAAAGAAAAATTACAATTTAGCCCCGTTTTGTAAAAACCAAAACTTTTGGGGTTAAAAATTGAATAAATAAATATCCCGACCTTGAAAAATTATGAGGTCAGTTCCTAAATTCTCCAAATTGTCCAGAGATTCAGGTTTTTAAAGTTTTGAGGTCGATGTTTTATAAAATTCTCACATTGGCCCCAAATTTGTAAAAATTGCCAATTCGGACCTTAAGTTTAAAATAATCGGAACTCACAAACCGGAAGGGCTTTTAATGTGATTCCAGTTGGAAAATGTCACTAAGGTTAGTAGGATATTGGGACAAAAGCAGTGTTTAAAAGAAATAAGTGTAGGTCCTTTAACTTTTGAAAATATCATTTTTGTCCCATTTTGAAATAATTGCCTTTAAGGCTTTTAGGGTCCAATTGTTATGAAATTTGAAGCTTGGGTCCAAAATATAATTAAGTTATAGTTAAGTTAGTATTTCCAAGTGCATGGGCTGCATAAGTCCTGGAAATTTCATTTGGGTCCTCAAGTTTAGTCTTTTACACTTTAGTCCCTCAATTTTAGTAAATTACTTTCCAAGCCCTAAACACTTGGATTTTTGGAATACATTTAAAATGTGTCATTTTCAGTACCTTAAGAGTAAAAATTTCAAATTTTAAAGTTAAGGTCTGGTACAGTTTCAAAATTTGCAAAGTAGCCCTTAAACTTTCAAAAATTTTACAATCTAGTCCTTGGGCTTTTAAAGGTTGATTTTATTTATCTTAAAACTCTTAAAACTTTATTAAAATGTCCAAAAATCATTTTTGAACCTGAGTACAGTCCCAAAATTCGAAATTTGCAGAGGGGTCCTTTAACTTTTATTTTCTTGCAATTTAGTCCACCAACTTTCCATTTTTACATTTTTAAGTCCAAAATTGAAATTTAATCAATTATGCTCGACTTTTCCAGGTTATAAGTCATCCAAAACATGGATTTCAATGATCATACATATGCATGTCCAATTCATACAAGAATTCATCAAATAGAACATTAAAGTGTACATGCATGCACCTAAAATTCAATAAATAGCAATTTTGAGCAACTCTTGGGAATTTTCATGATTTGATACATAAAATTGATATGCAATACATAGATTATATATCTCAAGGGCTCATGATCAAAATTATACATGCATTTTAATAAACACACCTAGAAGTTGGAAAGTATTTTTCCACCCACCTTAAATTGGAAAGTTGTGAAATAAAAAGGGAAAATTTCACAACTTTGGATGAGGTCACTTAGATCAGCCCCTAAGTCAAGAAATATCAAAATTTTGGAGTTAGAAAAATGAGAGAAAAATTAAGGAGAAAGAGAAGAAGATAAAGAAATTGGAAAGACTACACTTTACCTTGTGTAGTTGGTGATTTGAAACTAGTTGAAGCTTCAAATTTGGAAATTTTGGTTCAACTCAAAATCACCTAAGGTCAGCCCCTATTTCTCAAAAACGAAAAACGGGTGTTAAAATTTGAAAACAAATAGGAAGAAGAAGAAAGAAGGGCTCTAGTGTCCAATTCTTACCTTGTAGTCCAAATTTCTCTACTAGTTCTTCTTCAAGTCTTCAAGTTTCACCACCATGCATGCATGTCTCCAAGTGGTCTTCTAAGTACCTCAATATCCAAAATATAACTTAAGTTAAAAGAAGAAGGTGATGAGTAGAAAGAATTTAAGTTGAATTGAGGAGTGAAATTTCTTACCTTGAGAAAAAGGGGGTGTTCGAATTTTTGAGTTTTAGTGGTAAGATTGTTTGTTTTGGTTTAGATGTTTGAAGAAAGAAAGTATGTTTGATGTTAGGAAGAAGATGTTCTTAGAGTTATGAAGATGGGTTTGAAGATGTGAGGGACTTGGGTTTGAATATTTGAAGATATGAAGAAATGGTACTTGAAGATATGAAGAACTTATGTTGAAGATTTGAAGATATGAAGAGTTGGTGTTTGAAGGTTTGAAGATTTGAAGATGTGAAGAATTTTTAAAGAGAGATTAGAGAGGAGGAGGAGAAAAGGTTTGAGAATTAAAATGTGTTGGATGAAAAATGAATTTTTGTGTAAAATTTTTTGTCTTGTAAATTGTCTCTTGCATGGGGACAAAAGGGTGGTCAAAGGTATGGGCAAGGTATGGAATGAGAAGGAATGTTGGAAGACTTCCAACATGTTGGCAAAATTAATAATAACGAATTAATGTATGAGATGATGTGTATAATGTTTGAATTAATGGTATAATTATACACAAGATGACTAATATAAGGTGTACATGTACAAGAGTTGGATGATATTTCTACTCCAAAAATCAACACTAATGCCGTCCCACTATAGGGCAATTTGGTAATTCCATATTTTTTTTTTTCCCAAATTTGATGATAATAGATGAATAATATCAATCTCCAAAATAATTAATGATTTCCTTGATCACTTATAAGTCTCATGATCACTTAATCTAAATCAAAATCTTAATTCTATAAGGTAAAAGTCTCTTAAAATTCTAAGGTGACTAATAAATACACAAGTGATCATAAGTGCAAAATAGAATTAATAAAGATCATGATCACAAGTAATAAATGAAATGAAATAAATACAATATATATATATATATATTATTGATAATTACCCGTCAAAGTGACGCGGTAAAATAATCGATCAAATACATAGACGCGACAATAAGAGTCAATTGTAAGCTCGAAAAAATCGGGGCTTCACATCCTCCCTTCCTTAAAAGAATTTGGTCCCCAAATTCTCTTGAATAGTTCTGGATATTGATTCCTCATGTCTTCTTCCATCTCCCACGTTGCGTCTTCGTCTCGGTTGTGGTTCTGCCACACCACTTTAACCATCGAAATTTCTCTCTTACGCAATTGTCGTATCTGCTGATCAATGATCCGGATCGGCCTCTCGGTGTAGGATAGATTTTCCATTAGAGGAGGAGTATCTTGAGTGATGATATGCTCGGGATCTGGTTAATACTTCTTCAATCTCGTCGTGGGATACATCGTGCATTCCCGCATATGGTGCTAGTAACTCGAGTCGGTAGGCTAGCTTCCCGATCCTTTGTAAAATCTTGTAAGGTCCAACATATCTCGGACTTAACTTACCTCCTTTCTTCGGATTGATCAATCCTTTCCGTGGTGAAAGTCTCGAGAAATACTTCATCTCCGATTTCAAATTCCAAATCCTTTCTTCTATTGTCCGCGTAACTCTTTTGGCGGCTCCGAGCTATGCGAATCCGCTCCTTGATCAGCTTGACCTTCTCCATGACCTCCCGAACTAAGTCGACCTTTAGAATCGAGGGCGACTTTCGTTTCTCTTTCGGATTCCGTTGGTCATCAATATCCCGATGTAGTGGGGATCTATATTTTCGCCCATATAATGCCTCGTAGGTGCCATCCCAATCGTGGCACGATAATCTGTTATTGTAGGCGAACTCGGCTAATGGTAAGCGCGAATCCCAACTTCCTTGAAAATCCAATGTGCGGGCTCGCAAAGATATCTTCAAGGGTTTGAATTGTTCGTCAGATCGGTCCATCGGTTTGTGGATGTCTTCTTGTCTTTGAAACTTAGCAAGGTACCCAATTCCTCGTGCAAGCACTTCCAAAATCGGAGACAAACCTCGGGTCTCTGTGGATACTATGTCGATCGGGTACTCTATGCGGTCGAATGATTTCTCGATATAAATGCGTGCAAGTTTCTCGCAAGCTATCGCTTTTCTTAATGGGTAAAAGTGTGCGATTTCGTGAGTCGGTCTACAACTACCCAAATAGCATCATGGCCTCCTCTGGTCCTTGGTAGATCCGTCACGAAGTCCATCGTTATGTGTTCCCATTTCCACTGGGGAATTATCAATGGTTGCATAAAACCAGATGGTTGTTGGTGTTCTCGCTTTTACTCGTTGACAAGTCAAACATCTCGCAACGAATTACGCTACCTAGTTCTTCATGTTTACCCACCAATAACTCCGTTTCAAATCCTTATACATCTTGTTTCCTCCAGGATGTATAGTGTATTTCGAACGGTGTGCCTCTCTAGGATTCTATTCCCGATCTGCTCATCACTCGGTACACAAAACTCAATTAAAATATGATAACTCCATCTTCAAAACCGAGAATTCTCGATCTTTCTCCTTTAAGTATCATCTCCTTCGCTTTTTGAAGATGTGCATCTTTCTCTTGTGCTTCTTTGATCTCTTTCAAAGATCGGATTTAACCGAAATGTTAGCACATGAAATCCGAGTATTGGTTCTCGTCGATTCCAATTGCTCAGCTCTTCTAATGATTCCCACTCTCGAATCATAAGTCCGCTAAGCTCGCCTTTACGCTTAGAGCGTGCGCTCGGCGTTAGCTTTCCCGAGATGGTATTGAATATCAAAGTGATAGTCCTCAATCAACTCCATCCATCTCCGTTGCCTCGTTGAGGTCTTTCTGGGAGAATAGATACTACAAGCTCTTATGATCCGTCAAAACCGTGAATGTTGCTCCGTAGAGATAGTGTCTCCATTTCTTCAACGCCGAACACTATGGCCGCCAATTCTAAGTCATGCGTTGGATAATTGGTTTCATACGGCTTGAGCTTTCGTTATGCGTAAGCGATGACCTTTCCTTCCCGCATGAGCACGCCCTAGTCCTTCCTTTGATGCATCATTGTAGACGACAAAGTTTTCGGTTTCCTTTGGAAGGGCTAAGACGTGAGTCGTAGTAAAGTCGTTTCTTCACTCTTTGAAACTCGCCTCGCATTTGTCATTCCACTCAAACTTGACTTGCTTCCGGGTTAGTCGAGTGAATGGTTCGGCTATCTTGGAGAAATCCTGGATAAATCTTTGATAATATCCACTAGTCTAGAAACTCCTCGATTTCCTGCTTCTGACTCGGGTTGTTTCCATTCAACCACCGTCTGCACCTTGAAGTGTCCCAAGAATGCGACTTCACTAAGCCAAAATTCGCACTTGCTAAATTTGGCATACAACTTATGCTCGTAGTGTCTCCAAAACGATTTTCATGATGACGTTCATGCTCTTCTCTGACTTAGAGTATACGAGTATGTCATCAATGAATATCACTACGAATTGATCCAAATAAGGTTGAAAGACTCGATGCATCGGTACATAAATGTTGTCGGTGAATTTGTCGGACGAAAGGCATCACTACAAACTCGTAGTGTCCATATCGGGTTTGAAATGCGCTTTGGAAATGTCTCCTTCGCGGATCCTTAGTTGGTAATATCCTTGTTGTAAATCAAACTTGAGTACACCGTCGCTCCTTGAAGTTGATCAAATAGTTCGCCTAATCCTCGGGAGGGGTATTTGTTCTTGATGGTCACGCTATTAAGACCACGATAATCTATACACGATCTTAATGTGCCATCTTTCTTTTTGACGAACAAAGACACAGTGCTCCCCACGAGACGCATACTTCGGTCGGATAAATCCCACATCCATCGGTTTAGAATTGCGTCTTCAACTCTTGTAACTCAAGAGGAGCCATTCTATACGGTGTTCGCAATCGGGCGAGTCCTCGGTAACACCTCGATGGTGAACTTGACTTCCTATCCGGAGGGACAGTGGTGAGTTCTTGTGGAAATACATCCGTGTATTCTGATACTATAGGTACTTGGTTAATTTGTGTATCAATCGTGGGTTTGTTAATTACAAACGCCAAGTACCCTTGAGCCCCTCTAGTGATCGCCTTCCTCGCTTTCATTGCTGAAATGATTGGGGCAATCTTAACTCGTGCCCTTCCCGAAATTTCCACTTCGGGTTTTCGTTCACATAGCTTAATGGACTTGTTATGGCAGTCCATTTTTGCATGGTGTGCGATAACATTCATCCCCAATATCACGTCGTATTCGGATATAGGTAATAGGATTAAATCGGCAGAAAGTTTATCTCAAAGAATCTTAACTTCGCATGCATTATAGATAATATATGTTATCTGACTTGCACCCATAGGAGTTGACACTTCTAGACATATAGGCATATGTTCCATGCATGCATGCAGTTTGTGTACAAAATGCGGTGCAACAAATGAATGCGTTGATCCAGGGTCGAACAATATTTTAGCGTAGTGGTTAGATACTAGAAGCGTACCTTCCACCACGTCTGTTGCCTCCGAGCCTCCTGTCCGGCTAGTGCAAATGCTCGGCGGGCATCCTTGCCCGATTACCCTGGCCATTTCCCCTGCCCAGCTGCGTCGGTTTGGTTCGGCCATCGTACTTCGAGCAATCTTGTAGTTGGTGCTGATTACTACCACAAAGTGCAAACACCTTCCTTGTTTATGCCAACAAATCATTGGCGGTATGTCCCGGTTTACGCAATGTGCACACACTTGACCCGGCTTTCCTTGTCAGGTCTCTTTCCTTATCTGTCTTATTAATTGGTACCTTCAAACTTAGCAGTCGCTTAGATGGCTATCCCACGATTGTTCTCTTGAGATCGATTGATGGCCTACTCTATTGAATATGTCCAATACGGTTGATCCCGACTCAATGCAGAGAGTTGCCTTTACCGCGGCTAAGTAGGTTGTCAATTCAACATCAACAGTTGTTTCGAAGTTCCAGTTTCAATCCTCGAGTGAACTTGTAAAGCTTATCATCTTTGATACTAATTGTCCCCAGAGCATACTTGGATAATCGGTGAAATTCAGACTCGTCGAGCTACTGATCATGTTCCCCGCCTCAATCTGTGGAATTCATCCCGGTGCGCCTCTTTCACAACCTGGGATGTACTTTGTTCATTGAATTCGCCAAGAAATTTCCCCATGTTCTGCTACCCGGGTCCTGTTCCCCCTTCTTTCAACTGCCCTCCACCAGTCTCTAGCAGTGATTCCAGCATTTAAATACGGCGAGGTGACTTTTTCTCGCTCATCCGAGTATTGGAGAGCATTGAAGATATTCTCCATTTTTCTATCCATTCTTCTCGCTTTTTCAAATCATACGGCTCTCCTAAGAAGGCCGGTGGGTCGAATCAGAAATCGCTCCAACATGCGATCGTTCGCCTCTCTGGCGGGTTCGGGAGCACGGGGTTGAGGCTCTGCACTGTTGTCTCATGAAAACCAGTATTTGTTGTAGGGCATGTGCGGTCAAGTTGTCTCTGCGCAGGTGGAGGAGGCGGTGGTAATTCGGGGAGGGTACTTGTTGTCCCATGATCGTTAATCTGTCATTGTCTCATGAAAACCAGATTTGTTGTAGGGCAATTTGGTAATTCCATATATTTTTTTTTTATCCCAAATTTGATGATAATAGATGAATAATATCAATCTCCAAAATAATTAGTGATTTCCTTGATCACTTATAAGTCTCATGATCACTTAATCTAAATCAAAATCTTAATTCTATAAGGTAAAAGTCTTTAAAATAAATAGTCTCTTAAAATTCTAAGGTGACTAATAAATACACAAATAGTAATAATGATCAATCAAGTGATCATAAGTACAAAATAAAATTAATAAAGATCATGATCACAAGTAATAAATGAAATGAAATAAATATAATATATATTATATATATATATATTATTGATAATTACCCGTCAAAGTGACGCGGTAAAATAATCGATCAAATACATAAACGACAATAATAGTCAATTGTAAGCTCGGAAAATTGGGGCTTCACACAATGGGCGTGTGTGAGTACATTTATATCTTGTTAAAAGAATTCATAATATTTATCAACTTAACTACTTATAACAGAATATACAACGCAAGTTTAGCCTTTTAATATATAGTTTTACTAAAACTCAATTGTACTTTTTTTTTGTAAATATGCATTTATAATTATGTAAGAACCCATATTGTTCAACTGAGCACATAATCTATTACTAATATTAAGAATTATTAAAACATGTTAGTGAAATTAGTAAAATAAAAATAGTTTGAATTCGATACTTGGTCCGATGGGATCACGGTTTTGAGTAATAATAAAAGCAATAAAGAAAGGTCGTTTAATTTCAAAACAATTGCAAAATCTGTCCTAGGGTTTCCTTAGCGCCCCGTCTCCTCCCTGTCAAGGCTTGCACGAACCTTGTCCATGAAAGCTCTTGGTCTCCATTGATTTTGCCCCCCTCTCTCCTATACGTCTACAAACATCTCATCCCGTTCTTTGCTATTCATTTTTTTTTTTTTTTTCCATTTCTTTGTTTGGTTTTGCAGGTCTCCAAATTGGTAGGGTTTCATCAGCGCCTCCATCAAGCTCGATATTCACGGTAGGGCGTGGAAATCAATCATCATGGGAGATGACCTATCAAATCTTTACTCCAAACTCAACCTTAATGCCGATGAGAATACTCCAATTTCCGCGGATTCCCTGACGACTGAAAATATAGATGACTCGTTAACCCTCGTCCGGAGAGTCTTATCACAGCGGGTCATCAACTTCGAATCCATCTCGGGGTTGTTCAAGCGCTTATGGAACCCACGCTATGGGATGAATTGCAAACCGCTTGGCGATAATAATGTGCTCTTCCAATTCAGAACCCGATTGATAAAGCGAAAACCCTAGTTGGATCTCTGTGGCTTCGACAAATTGCTCCTTGCTCTGACGGAAGCCAAGACCTCTCATGTAGGTTCTCATCTGACGATTACTACATGTCCATTTTGGGTTCAAATGCATGATGTCCCCCTTGGACTCATGAACAAGGCGTTGCTATTGGGAACCTAATGGTAATTTTATGAATGTAGACACCGATTCCGAGGATCCTCGATTGGCCGCTACCTTCATGTTAGTGTGAATATTGACATTACAAAACCCCTACGCCTAGTTATTAAAACTACTTTGCATGGTCGAGAGTATTCATTGCCTTGAACGAATGGCTTCTGAATTTTTGCTATCATTGTGGCGTCATCACCATGGGGACCGGGATTGTGACATTCATATTCTAAATCCCCGGAACAACCCTCGAACCTCTCTATGGTGCTTGGCTCCATGCGACATCCACTTCCAACTGTTTACATGCCCCCATCAACAACCCAAAACCCACCTCACACCCCACCGCAACCCCCCATCACCGTCCCCCCCAATGCTACTAACCCAACTCACCCTCCTCCTTATAAATCCTCTTCTCATGATTCATCGTTGTCCCTTCTCCCACCCCACCCCGCACTTGCCATAGTTCCATATCACACGACTTCTCCTAACCCATCCAAGCCCTCAACCTACAAATAACCATAATCCATGCACATCAAATGTTCATCTCCATAAACCCATGTCTCCCTCATCCAATCCTAACCCATTCACGTCTCCTTCATCCAACTCTAATCCCTCATCTAACGACCCACCCCATATCCCCCCATAACCACTATATTACCCAATCACTCATCTAGCACCTCATCACCCCCCACTCTCTCCTGCTTCACATAAACCCCATTCCCTCACCCTGACCAGCCCCTTCCTCGTCTCCAAGCCTATGAATCTTGACTCTCCGGCCCGTAAATTAGCCCGCAAATTTGTGCGTGTAAAAAAAAAAAATTCAGTAGTCGCCCCTCCCTCTTCCACTTCCAACACACAACCCACTAAATGCAAACTCCCCCCCAACTTCACCTCTTTCGGCCTTACTTCGAAACTCCAGGTGGAAACTGTTGGTAAAAAAGGACGAGTATCCTCTACAACCTCCTTCATTCCTGATTTAACGACAGAGACTGGCGCGACCCAGTCCGCCGATCCCAATGAGTATCATAAGTTGGAATTGTCAAGGGCTTGGGAACCCTCGAACAATCCATGAGTTGCGGGAATTCTCCCGCTCTAAGTCTCCCGACATAGTCTTCTTGTGTGAAACAAAATGCAAGAAGCCTATTATTGAAAAATTGAAATGCTCGATGAATATGTTTGGATTTTCAGTTGATGCTGAAGGTCGTTCAGGGGTCTCGCAATCTTTTGGAAGAAGGAAATCTCGGTGACCCTACGAAAATTCTCGCACAGATTTATTGATGTGGACACGGAGTTATTGGGTCAGCCCTTTAGATTAACCGGCGTTTATGGAGAACCAAATGTGACGTTACGTCGCCAAGGTTGGATTATCATTCAACGCCTTGACAGGGATCCCAGCACCCCATGGATCCTTTGTGGGGACTTTAATGAAGTTCTATCCCAACACGAATTTCAGGGCTCCCACCTTTGAGCGGACTGGCAAATCCGATTATTCCGGGATACCCTTTCTTTGATGAACTTGAAAGACATGGGCATTGAGGGACAAAAATTCACATGGCAACGTCTTCTAAATAATCCGCGCACTCAGCGAGCGAGGCTCGATAGGGCTGTGAATAACGCCCCATGGAGGAATCTTTTTCCATGGAGCCGTGTAATCACTGCCCCACTTATTTTTCTGACCATTCTCTACTCCATATCCAAGTCCGAAACCGCAACTCCCATAGCTATCAAGGAAGACGCCGACCCAATTTTCGCTTCGAAGCTTTATGGATTAAATTTGACGAGTGCTAGAAAATTGTCAAGGAATCTTGGGATTCTTGTTTGGAGATCTCCCAACCAAACTCGATAATTGTGCTATTGGCTTGTTGAATTGGGGTAAGCAATATCAAACATCTATTACCAAGCAGGTGGACGAACTGAAACTTGAAATTAACTCTCTACAAAATGGAGTTATCACACCTGACGTGTCAAACAGTGATAAATTGAAACACAAGGTTAATATGTCCCTTGACCCCTTGATTTAAAGTGGCGACAAAGAGCAAGAAGATGGCATCGATACAAGGACGGCGATCGAAACACGCACTTCCATAGTTATGCGAGCAAAAGAAAAGAAGCAAACAACATTTCCTCCTCAAGGACTCCACCGACACTCCTCGGATTCTCCTACAGACCATCGAACATCTCATTCTCGATCATTTTGGATCCATCTTCACCGCTTCTCCCATCTCCCCGACTCGTTTCCACACCCTTAGTTGAATTCCCCCACGATTTTCATCTGCGATGACAGAGATGCTCATGGAACCTTACACTTTGAGGAGGAGATCAACAAAGCTCTCAAACATATGCCATCGCTCAAATCGCTGGCCCGATGGTATAAGCCCTATTTTTTTAATAATTATGGCATGTAGTTAAAATTGATGTGGTTTCCTATATTCTCAATTATCTCAATCATAATATTTTGGACCCCGCATTAATTTTATTCACATTGTTTTAATCCCTAAAATAAAAAATATGGATGTCATTAGCCGATTTAACTATTAGCCTTTTGCAACGCGTCATTTATAAATTAGCTTCTAAAGTTCGCTAACCAAATTCGCAGTTGTTCTCCCGATTTAATTTCACCATCACCGATCGCATTTGTCCCGGTCATCTTATTACGACAATGTTTTGATAGTGCATGAGAAACACCACCACATGAAAACTAAGGGCGCATGCGTGCACGGGGCTCATGTCCATCAAATTGGATATGAGTAAAGCTTTTGACCGTATTGAATGGCCTTTTTCTCAAAGCAACTATGCTAGCTTTGGGCTTCCCTCGCCCTTTTGTGGAATTAATCATGAGTTATATTTCTACGGATAATTTTTCATTTCGTTGAACAGGCCGAGGAGGCTTACTCTCCAAAGAGATCTCGAGCAAGGCGACCCATTATCACCATATCTCTTCATTATTTGCTCGGAGGTTTTCTCTCGCATTTTGCGGGATCTTCAACGTTGCGACAAAATCAAAGGCATCGCCATTAGTTTCTCTTCTCCATCCATTTCACACTTATTTTTGCGAGATGACACTTTGCTTCTTGGGTGTGCTACTACGGAGGAAGCCGACATTTTCGCTTTGAAATTAATTTATATGAAAAGGTGTTAGGCCAATCGTGAATCTCGACAAATCGAGCATTGTGTTTAGTAGGGATGTGGATCAGTCCACAAAGGGTGGACATTGTGCACATCTTGGGGTTTAAAAAGTTGATTCTCATGGGAAATATCCGGGCTTCCTAGCATTGTTGGTCGGAACAAAAAAGAAATTTTTGGGCACATCGGGGACCGCATCTCCGCACCGCATTCGGGTTGGTCTCGCCATAACTTTTCCAAAGCCGACAAGGAATTCTTATCAAATCGATGCTTCAGGCTATCCTGTCCCTACGGTATGAGTTGCTTTAAATTCATAGAAAATGTAATCGCAGATTTCCAATCTATGATCGGCAATTTAAAGGGGAAGCTCTCGTGAAAATAAAAAACCTATTGGGTCGCATGGGATAAAATGGCTCAAACAAAGCAAGCGGGGGCTCGATTTTCGATCCTTTCGGCCTTGAACCCGCACTTCTCTCTAAGCAAGCTTGGCGAATTCTTACTTATCCGTCATCACTTCGGCACATGTCTACAAGGCAAAATACTTCAACAATTGTGATTTTATGGAGACTAGCTTGGGCCATGTAGACCTTCATGGGCTTGGCGTAGTATTTTGGATAGTCGTCGGGTCTTAAAATTGGGTTGCTCGAGAAGAATTCATAGTGGTTTTAACACTAAAATTTGGGGCGATTGCGGCTTCCTAAACCTCCATTCACACCTTTTCCCTATCCTCAACCATTCTCCGCCTCCTCCACCGTCACGGCTTCTTATAGATTCCACTACATCTCGGTGGAACACATGACTCATTTTCAAAAATTCCCCCTCCACATAGCCAACCTTATTCCTTTTTATCCCCTTAGCCTATCACCACATCCCGACTCCACGTTTTGGTCTCTCAAAAAACAAAAAATCTTCGTTAAATCCACTTACCACTCCATCCTCGCCTCACCTAGCAGCTTCCCCGAATTCCACCCTATCGCGTCTTTTAGCTCTGGCCCCTCTCCCATTTGGAAGAAATTATGGAGCTTAAAAATCCGGGACAAATCCTTCACTTCTCCTGGAGATTGCTCACTAATTCTCTTCATGATCCATCTAACCTCTCCCGTCGCAACATCGAAACTACCTCCTCTTGCCCCATGTGTTCCCACAATGATGTCTCCTTAGCCCACTTGTTCTTCACATGTACGTTTTAAACTGACACGTATAGTTTTCAGCAATGGCCTGAGTGATTTTGTAGCAAATTTCCAACAACCCGATGGGGACCTTTGGGCTAGAGATATCATCATGGGAAGCCCGCACCATATTTGTGAGTTTTTCCTCCTCCTTGGAAGTGGAATTTGGGAAGCCCGCAACAAACTTATTTTCGAAAGTGCAACAACCCAGCCCCATGGTCTTGTTGCTTACGCCAACTTCTCGCAAACTTCCGAGTAGCTAACGCCCTCCCTGAAGTCGATACTCAGCTCCAAGACCTTTGCCCCTTGTTGAAAATGCCTCCCCCAGGCATCCATATTTTCTTCGACGGGGTTGTTTCGACGTCCCGTGTTTGTGCAGAGTCGGTGTTTTTTTATTCGAGGTGAAAATGGTTCATTTATTCACGGCCTCTCTAAGAGGTTTGAAGGTATTGTTGACCTTCTAATTGCGGAGGCCCTCGCACTCCGCGAAGCTCTGATCCTTCCCTCCAACCTCCGGCTCACTAACGTATCTTTCTTGGGTGACTCGGCCATTCTTATTGAAGCCGCTAGAAACAAGACACGCCCGTGGAATGTGATCCTGTGTTGCTAGACATTTTGTCGATGTCTCAATCTTTAGTTTCTAGTTATTTTATTTGGATACCTAGAATTGATAATTTAGTTGCCCACGAGTTGGCCCAATTTGTGAAATCTGAACTACGTTTGCATGACTCGTGGACATCTCCTCCCACCTTTTGTCTCAATCGGTGTTGGACATTTTTCCATAAGTTAATGAAATTCTTTCCCTTTTAAAAAAAATATTCAAAATAATTGCGAAGAAACAGAAAATCGAGCCCTTTTTCTGACTCGTATATTTAGCTAATTAATCAATTAATTATTCAACAACAAGTATAATCTCATGATATGAATAACAATTAATCCTCATCTTAAGCTTTTAAGTCAATTAAAGCAAACCTAGTTAGAGAAACAAAGAAAAATTTACCCACCTTCAAGACTTTCCACAAGTCTGCCATGGTTTTCTTGAACAACGCACCTACTTACATCTGGACCCCAAATTCACGGTTCTTGTGAATATTTTTGGCGCCATGTTGTTATTAGGGAGTTTCTTATGTGCTATGGAGAGGAACTAAGGGAATAAGGTCTCCGTCCCACCTTCAACTGTTGTCGGCCACGGTCACGAAGGAGAGAAAATGAGTGATGTGTTCCACTTTGGTTTGTTAGAGCACCCACAATGGGGTGGTTCAAATTCAAGTTTTTGAACTTGAACTTAGTAGTTGCCAATGTGGGAGAGTTCATAATTGTAAGTTCATATTTTTGGTTCAATGTATTGAACTTGGTTCAACATTGCCACCTCATTTTCTTTTCTCTTTTTAATGTTTTATTTATTTCTCTTTAATGGCAGATTTTTTTATTTAGAAATGCAGTTTTTTACTATTTTATTTATCTTTTTTAATTTATTTAAACTATTTACTGGAAGTTTTTTTATTTATTTGGAAATACAATTTTTTACTTTTTTTTTCACAGATTTGTTTTCGCCAATCTTAATATATGGCAGTTTTTTTGACTGCATATTTTTTTTTTGTTTAATATTATGAAGATTAAATTAATTACATTAGTGATTTTGTTAAACACTACACACACAAAAACAACAAAAATACATATAATTATATTAGTGATTTTATTGAAAATTATACACAAAAATACAAACTATAAATAAGATTTGATAATGGGACCCATTTTGAACCTTGAACTTAAATTTACCATTGTAATAGTAGATGATGATTTAGTTCAAATTTATATTTTGATGAAGTGGCATTCAAAGGACCCACAAAAAAATTGAACTTGCACACTCTTAGAAAGTAAACAAAAATGAGGAGTTGTGAATGCTTATACACGTGTAGCCTTTGTCCGTGGGCTTGAGTTCCAATTACTTAAAAATCAAGGTGGATATTGGGCTTACTTTCAAGAAATGGCTAGGATGAGTTTATCTTGTATTTGAAAAGTTGGACCAAGATAATTCGACTAGAGTGGATTGTCTTCTCCAAACTAATGGTCCAACCGACAAAATGTCCAGATGTATTTTAAAATTAGAGGTCAATGATCCCATTAACATAATTCTAACCTTGATCAATTAAAAATGTTAATCTCACTAACTCAAGCTAATACTTTAATAATTAATTGTACCTCGATATAATCTCTTAACTTCTTTTCTTTTTTCCCCCCTATAACCTCAATTATTCAGTAATTCTCATAATAACGATTCGACCAATTCTTAAGGTGATGTATTTCCTTAAAAAAAAAAAAATCTTAAGGCGAGGTACGTCCAGTACCCAATCATTCCAGTAGATTATAAAGAAATTGATCTTACTTAATTCTAATAAAGCTCAAATTTACCACATCTAAATAATTCCAATACCTATAAATTCTATAATAGCCGGGTTGGATACTTGGAAATTATCCGGTTAGATACCAGATGACAAAACTCGAATTTAATGTTTTACACATAAATAATAAATAAATAAAAAAATATTAAATCAAAATATTATTTATAATGATATTACACAGTTACCCAAAAGTGGGATCTTACGGTTAACAACTATGAAGGACCCATATATATTTGCTAGTTTGGTACCTAATATTTCGATTTACCAATTTAGTAGCCATACTTCACATTTTTTTCAATTTTTTTATTAATATATTATTTTTTTAATTAGTTTATTAATCGAATTTTAAAAAAATAATTAATTTAATTTAATTTTTTACAATGAAGAATTTATCAATTTAATTTAAATAATAATAAATTATTTCTTAATTTAATTTATTTTTTTAATTTAATAATTATAATTAAAACTTAATTTCTTAACAAAAATTAAAAAAAGTCTTGGGAGCATTTTCGTCCTTCAAAGTGAATATGTACCAGTTTATAAAAAAAATGTGAAGTATGGCTGTCAAATTGATAACTCGGAAATGTCAGATACCAAACTAGCAAAGTGCCTATAGGTCATGTACTAAAAAATCAATAACCCATGTCCCTAATTGCATGTACACGTCCTTCAATTAATCGTTTTCAATACTTTTCTATATGTGCTTTTTCGATTGTACCATGGATAATTGATGAATTATGTCCCCCTGTAATGTATTTATTTAAAAATAAAATTAGCAAATTGTCTTTTATTTTATAAAAAACATATATTATATGTTTACCTCAGAATCATGGAAGACGCATTCTAGACTGTGAATTCGAGTTTTATCGTTGTATGATGGCTTTCATAAAGCTGCACAAGCCGGAGTTTCATAGACCACCGTGTCTTTGTCATGTTGAGGTCTTTGATCAGAGTCAAGATGGGTGCCAATGTTGATTTTGTTTTTTGAATTTAAAGAGAATTCTCGTGTAAGATAATATATGATACGAATGTGAATTTTGAAAGAATGTCAGCACATATTTATAGCACAACTTATGGCCATATTTAAGGAAATAATTTTATTGATCAATTTAATGATATATTGTGTTAGTTGATATTTTCTATGTACGAATGATTGTGCCATACAGCTTTACTGTATTTCTTTACTTAAGCACAGTTTGAAGATTGTGTTATTTTTTCCTTTTTTTTTTGGAATTAATCATGATTATTTTTATTTTTATATTTATTTCTATAACAATTAACAATTAATCAATAACATTTTTATCTATTTATATTTAATAAAAATTTGCCAGTGTTATTTAGTAACAATCCAATACGGGGATTATATATTATCTATAAATAAATCCGGTCTAGTAATAATTAAGGAAACCTTTCAGCATATAATACAAATAATGGCTATTATAGCATGCATTTTTTAAATTGGTCGGATAAACTTTTCTATATTAGAGTATTTATAATATAGAAAATTGTCTGGCAAATAATAATTGTAATAAGTTGTTATAAATATGAAAATAATATAAGAAATGTTGAAATACGGGGCTATTCAAATCTATAAAGAAATTAAGAGATATCATGGCTCATAAACTTTCAACATTAATGCTTTCCATTTAAAAAAATAATCAGCATTTTAAATATGTTATGTACAACTAATTGAATTATGTTTGGCAAGTTATTATTCCAATTTCTGTAAATTTGCAGAACATAGTTTACTTATATAAAGTTTTAAAACCGTGTATAATCAAATTTAAGGAAAATTAAAAGAGATTACATTCCCATTAACATTAGTGATTAAAATATTCCAATTAAAAACTAATCAACATGTTTAGCCCATACAGAATTGAAATACTATTTTTAGACTTAAAAAAAGAGCGGGAAAAATTAACCATACTATTGTAAGAATAGTCTCTTATTATATATATATATATATATATATATAGATAAAAATGATTTTCCTATTAACAAAAAGCCGTTGTGGCACTGGTGTATATTTAGTATTCCCCAATGGGCGTTTGATTCCTGGTAGCGGCAATTTTAATTAAAGATTAACGAAAAATAGGAAAACTTTTAAATTCCAAAAATAAAAAATTGCCACTCCCAGGAATCGAACCTGGGTCGCCCATTGGGGAATACCAAATATATATCGATCTTCTGGCGGCTTTTTTTCTAGGAAATTATTTTAATTTTAATAAAAGATTAACTAAAAATAGGAAAACTTCTCAATTCCAAAAACAAAAAAAAATTGCTGCTACCAAGAATCGAACCTAGGTCGCCCATTGGGGAATACCAAATATATACCAGTGCCACAACGACTTATTGTTGATAGAGAAATCATTTTTATTTTAATTAAAAATTAACGAAAAATATAAAAAAATTTGAATTCCAGGAACAGAAAATTGTCGATATAGGAATCGAACCTCGGTCGCCCATTGGGGAATACCAAATATATTACCACTCCGACGGTGAACTCGACGCACCAAGTTGACTCAAGCACAGTTAAATTCACAAAGTTCATATCATGTCAGCAAGGCAGTCGAGTAAAAGCATGGCGATACATATAAAAGTTGTACAAGATATCAACAAGTTAAGTTTTAAATTTTTCATAAGGCGAGGAAGTCGCCACGCGTAGTACGTATGGTCCAGAGTTTTTCAAGAAAATTATTGATGTATAATTTAAATATATTTACATCATTTTTAGTACTGTAGAGAAAAAAATAGTTTATTTTGGGGTCCTTGATAAAAGGAAAATTTTATAAGTAGACCCGTTTTGGGAAAAATAGTACTTATCGAGTTTGAAATTGAATAAGTCATGGTCTCGACCTCGAAAAAATATAAGGTCAGTTTTTAAATTCTCCAAATTGTTCAAAGATTCCATTTTTCAAAGGGTTTGGGTCGAGTTTTAAGAAAAATTCAGTTTGGTCCCTTCTTTTGTAAAAATTATCATTTTCGGACCCGAACTTAAAATTTTGTACCTCACAAATTCAATTTTTGGCCCTTAAACTTTCAAGTTACCACATTTGAGTCTCTAAAATTCCAAGGATGGGTTTTCTTATCTCAAAACCTTTAAAATATTATTATTAACTTAAAATATTAAACTTTACAATTAATACAATCCAAAATTTTGAAATTTACAGATTGGTCCTTGGATAGTTTTCGAATTTACAGTTTACTCCTCAACTTTACAAAAATTTCATGAATGGCATATTTTCCAGAATATATATCAAGTATAGAACATGATTTTGAGCATATAACACAATCATTAACACAAATCAAGAGATAAGCAAGAAATTAAAATATATATGCACGTATGTCCCTATTGTGCAAGAAATCAAAATCATGCTCATTTTTATGAAACTTCTTGAACTTGATACGTATCAAAAATATACTTGTAATATAAATATAGTTAATAAAATATTTTCATGTACTACATGCATTTTATCAAAATTATTTGCCTATTTTCGAAAGATTTTTTCACCCACCTCGTAGTAGTTTTTTGGGTTGTGATCTAAAATGAAGTCTTCTTTCTTGTATCAACTTCTTGACTCAAGATCTTGAATAACAGCCCCTATGTGGCATCCAAATCATATTTTTGTGTTAAAATTAAAGTCTCAAGTCCAAAAAAAAAATACTAGAACCAAATGGCTACTATTTACCTTAATGTCCTCAAGTAGTCTTCAAAATCGAACTTCTTTCTTCAAACTTAGAATCAAGTCTAGGTCTTCCTTAATTCTTCAAAAATAATCCTCTAGAAGTATTGTTCACTTGGTTTTATACCATTGATTTGGGCTTAGATACTAGAGTTTTGTGTTGTTTTTTAGTATTTTGAGTCGTTTTTGTTATATCTCATAGGTTAGGCATTAATTTCCATTGTTTCGAGTCATTTGAGGGGTCAAGCCATATTGAGAGCCAATTATATTGAGTTTATAGTCATATTCATGAATCGTGTATCAAAAGAAATGCGAGCGAGCAAACAACGAGAGATTGATTTGAAGAAAAGTCCAAATGCGTCGGAATTTCTAGCACTTTGGCGGGTTTCATATTTTGGTCATAACTCTCTCTACAAAATTGATATTGAGCTGTTCAAGTGGCTATAGAAAGATAAGAGATAGGGCTACAACTTTGATGAAGGACGGAAAACCAAATTGGACATTTGGTGGGCGAAAAAAAAACGGCGTAAGCTATGGCGCTCGTCATGGCTTATTCTGGCGCGCCAAAGCGAAAAAGGACGAATTTTGATGGGCGGATGGGGCGCCCAACGCCCAACGCCAACTGCGATTCCGGCGACTATGTTGCACTTAATTCTTTGGCGCATAGTAGCGCCAGTAATTTTCTATCTTAAGCCTACTTTTTTTCTTGGATCTTTGTGGGGTTATAAATAAAGACATGAGGCGTGAATTGGGGAATCTTGGACCATTTAGAAGACAACAAAACAACAAGAAGACAAGGGAGAAGAATAGAAACATCTTGGGACAAGCTTGGAGAAGAAGATTGAAGGCTCTTATCATCTAGAAATAGAAGATCCCTCAACTCTTGTTCTTATTTTATTCTTTCTCCATATTTTGTAAGATGTATTGTTGTATTATTATGAATTCATTTTCTTTAATCATGAGCTAAACTCTATAATTCTAGAGGATGATGTAATCTATGTTTGAATTTATGTTAAAATTGTGGTTTGTCAATCTAGATCTATCAATTTATTTGTGCTATTTGGATCTATTGCTTCTAAATTACGATCAATAATTTAGAGTGTTTGGTGTATTTGATTTGACACTTGAGAGAGGTAATTGAATACATGACCTTGGAATAGCATAACCTTAAGATTTCATAGAATTGAGAGATTTGTGAATCCTTTGAAGTCATTTATCAAGATTCATAGCTTTTATTGAGATTTCAATTGGTGATTTTTATAGAAATATTGATTTCCCAATTAGATCTAAAATCATTTGGCACTCGAGAGAGGAAATGGTTATTGTAGAAATCTTGACTTAAAAATTGATAATTGATGATTGATAAACCATATTGATAACATAAGGGATAACTAGATTCATCATACCTCTAGAATTCATTTAATCATTTGGATAAACTCATTGATATTTTTATATTCTTGATTTATTTTTGGTATTTTTAGTATAATCAACTCCTTAAAATATTGAATTTCTAAATAAAGTTAGACTACTATATTATAGTACTTAGCAATAATTCGATAATTATTCCTGTGGATTAAACAACCTTACTTCTCTATATTAAAACTTGACACCGTAGACTTACGGTTAGAAAAATCTCTAACAAGTACCTCAATAAGAAATAATTCATCAAGGTTAGGAGGTGAAGAACTAAGCTTAGAGTTTTAAAAGATGAATTGAATAATGGAAGAACAAAAATTCTTTACCTTTTGGGGGATAATTTTCGGCCAAGTAGAGGAATAGGGGAAGATTTTTGTGTTTAAGTGATAGAAGTGAGGAGTGTTGGGAGAGTGAAGTGGATGTTGTAGGATGAATTGATATGATTCCCCTCATCCCTCCTCATGGCCGAAAGTTTAGGGAAAAGGTTATCATTCCTTACATTTTATTTTTTCTTGGTCTTGTTGTGTTGTGTGAGTTGGGAGACAATGGCATGTGTAAAGTGTATTGAGTGAAGATGGTGTGTGTATAATTAAATAAAAGTGAAGAGTATAAAAAATGAAAAGATGAGTAGATGTGTAAAAACTAATGAAGGTATATATTAAAAAATAAATAAAAGTTGATAAAGGTTGAATTACAATTGAATGGAATGGTTAACGCTTCCTTGTCCTCCTCCTCACGTGGACGTCCATTTAGGCCTTAATCCTCCACATTTAATTTGTTTCTCAAATTGGTAATAATGGTACTTAAATATCAAGTCCAAAAAAAATCACTTATCTATCCCACAATCACTTATCACTCCCATAATCACTTATTCCAAGTCAAGCTCCTTATTCTATAAGCTATATATATCACTAATGAAATAAGTCTTCTAAGTTATAAGGTGTATAATAATTCCCAAGTGTAGTATTATCATTTATCGTCTAAGGTACTAAATAAAATTAGAAGCAACAATACGAGCCAAATATATCAATCAAAATTAATTATTTATAAAATTATTTTGTAATATATAAATGAAATTTCGAAATTATTAAAATATTTAAATAAATATTATGTTACAATAAAATAGTTAGTTATTAAGAAAGAAATTCAACCGGTTAATGTGTCCGTTCAAAGTTGAAAGAAATCGACAATAGTCAAACAAGTGAAAATATGTGTTATTAATATATACCATAAAATAAAAATGATTATGAGTATAAATGATGTATCTACTTGGTAAATCAAGTAGTAAGTAATTCAATAAAATCAAGAACGATATACTTTGTCATTTCAATGCAAAAGTTGGAATTTAATAAAATAAATCTAAGGTTCTATTCTTTAGAAAATATAATTGTTTCTAAATGAGCTTTCAAAATAAGACATTGTCTTTATTAAAATATTAAATTCGTAGTATATAGTTCTGAATATCATAAAGATGAAAATGTTTGTTTGTAAGGCACGAAATCGTATTCCTTCGAAATAGTTTTAAGCAATACTATATTTTATGCTAAGAATTTTAAAATTTTATAATACAAATTTGATAAACCAAGATAATAGACTTTGAGAAGGATATTGAGTTCATTGTAATGGATACTTCCAAAAATTATATTTTGTTTTAAAATATCAAAAGTTGGGGCGTGGTTAGTTTTTTTTTAATAAAAAAATGTCCGTGATTGTGTCGTCTATGGTAAAATTTTGGGGCCTCACATTCTCCCCTCCTTAAAGGACCAAATTCCTCTTAAAATAGTTCCAGGTATTATCTTCGCATATCGTCTTCCATTTTCCCACGTGGCATCTTCATCTCGATCATGTGCTTGCCACACTACCTTGACCATTGGGATCTCTCTTCTTCTCAATTGGCGTACTTGTCTATCGATGATCCGCATCGATTTCTCGGTATAAGACAAATTTTCTATTATGGGTGGAATTTCTTCTGTGATAATGTGCTCCGGGTTGGGCTGGTATTTTCTTAATCTAGAGACATGGAACACGTCATGCATACCAGCTATAGTAGGCGAAAGTTCAATTTGATAAGTCAGCTTCCCGACTCTCTTAAGTATCTTATACGGCACAATGTATCTCGGGCTCAGCTTTCCTCTCTCATGTGCTACTTTAATCTCGCATAACAACTCAGGTCTCACTGAGATATTAGCCCAAATTATATGAGTGTTCGTTCTCATCGGATCCCATACACTCAACTCTTTTAGGGATTTTCATTCCCTAATCATCAGTCTGGCGATGCAGGCCTCTCTTCTTAAGGCGTCTGCCACTACATTTGCCATCCCAGGGTGGTAATGGATATCAAAATGATAGTCTTTGATTAGCTCAATCCACCTTCTCTGTCTCAAATTGAGATCCTTATGGGAGAACAATTATATCAAACTCTTACGAACTGTGAAAATAGTGAACATTGCTTTGTATAAGTAGTGTCGCCACTCTTCAATGCAAACACTATTGTTTCCAATCCCAGATTGTGCGATGGGTAGTGGCCTCGTACGGTTTGAGCTTTCGTGAGGCATAAACAATTACTTTCCCTTTTGCATAAGTACTGCACCCAAAGAGAAGCCTTCTCTTGACACATCACTATAAATGACAAACCCTTTATGTTCTGCTCGTGAGGGCCAAGGCAAAAGTGGTCGTGAGTTGTTTCTTTAGTTCTTGTAAACTAGTCTCATACTCGTCATTCCCTTCGAACTAGACTTGCTTCTGAGTCAATCGTTCGAGAGTGGTCCATCAATTTTGGAGGAATCTTTGATAAATATTCGGTGATATCCTGCCAATCCCAAAACTTCTGATCTTGGTCACTGTTTCTGGTCATTTCCCCTCAACAATAGTTTGCACCTTTGACGGATCTACTGCGATCCCATCACCAGACACTATATGTCCTAGAAATATGATTTTCCTTAAGCTATAATTCGCACTTGCTACACTTGGTATATAACTTGTGTTCTCATAGTGCTTCCAATCACGATTCTCAAATGATGTTCGTGATCCTCCCTCGACTTGGAGTACGCGAGTATGTCATTGTGAAAAATCACTACGAATTAATCTCAGTAAAGTCGGAAGACTCGGTGCATCAGGTCCACGAATGTTGCGGGGCATTTGTCAATCTGAACAACATCACTATGACTCGAAGTGACCATACTTAGTTTGGAATACTGTCTTAGATATGTGTTCGCCCTTACTCTTCTACTGATAAAATCCTTATTGTAGATCGAATTTTGAGTATACTATGACTACCTGGAGTTGGTCGAATAGTTCATCGGTCGTCGGGAGGGAATAATTATTTTTTATGGTCACGCTATTAAAACCACGATAGTCTATGCACAGTCTCAGTGTCCCATTCCTATAATTAATCCATACTTAGTGGCTGAAATTAAGTCATAGTTGACCAAATTAACTAACAACTAGTTCAAATATCGGACGAGTATCTAAATCACAATAGTAGTCTGAATAGTGTCATAAAGTCATTATCCAATCTTAGTGAATAATAGCCATCATAACTTAGAAAATACTTAGTGGTAACATCTAGTCGAGATCCTATAATAGTCACATCTTTAATGTATCTTATATGTGCATGATACATATACCACAAGTCAAATTCCCTTACTTAAACTTGTACAAGTATTTGGGAATAAATAACACAATGGTTCTATCATCGATCATTATACTTAGTGAGTTCCCTACTATCTTTTTCCCAAAGTAATATCATTAGGTATCTAGATCCCATAAGATATCACATCCAAATCATATACTTATCAAGAGATAATCTTATATCCTTCAAGTCTCATCATATCGGGCATTATAATCATCAAATCGTGGATTTCTAAATTACCTAACATCCAAACCAAGGAATACCCGGATATCTTAACACTATGACAACCTAAAAGAGTTCAAATATTAATCCAAGATTCAACTTAAGTCGTCTAGTAGTGGTACCCAATCCAAGGCAGATGAACTTATCCTTTGTCAGCTCGGTATAAGTTTCCTCCTTACAAACCGAGGTCTAATATCATAATTGTCACACCCCAAAAGTGGAGTCGCAACATAACGGATAACTTACGTCGAGTTCTCCATTCTAAGAGTATAATCCACCAAGTATTTGAGCGTATAAATTCCCAAATAGACATTGTTCATCATAACTTCTCGAAAACAGAGTTAATTGTCGCAACAAAAATACTAATATAAACCAATTATTCATGCGAAGGGGTCCTACGCCCCTCTATTACATCAATCGTAGTAAATTGTTCATAAATGAAATTTAAGGCTAGATCGACGGACTAAGTCTAGAAATTACTCCGTCGCTTGGTCTTCTTCATTGACATCATGATATGGTGGATCAACAACTGGCCGTTGAAAAAGGTGAGGGTGAGACAAAAATTCTCAGTGGATAGGTGATCGTATGTAAGTGTGTCTTATATAGATGAAGGAAAACAGTTATATGAATAATGCATGATTTATGATGCATGCGTCACACGCGATTCACAAGCAATGTGGTATTCAAAATAATATAGTTTTATATAATTTGATGAAAATAGTTCGTGATAATTCAGACACTATGAATGTGTTGCAAGTAGTTCAAGTAGTGGTTGTGTACGGAGTGTAACACCAATCCAAGCAAGTAATGGTTGCATACTGAGTGTAACACCAACCCGAACAAGTAATAGTTCCGTACAGAGTGTAACGCCAGCCCAAGAAAGTAATGGTTGCACACGGAGTATGACGCCAACCCAAGCACGTAACATTAGAACCGTGTGGATCAGATAACGATTCCTCTGTTCTATCCCCAAGCACGTTTGGCACATAGCCATATCTACATTATTACTATCCGGGCGAGACAACTCCAACAATTATGGATTGCAAGGTCCAGAGTGTCATAATCATGATTATACCCATACTACGATCCACTTACCTTGGACACTCCGTCCGCAGTTGTAGGATAAGGATGGTGGACCCGGTACAGAATCGCAGCCTCGTTGCTCGGTTCCAAAACACGACTAGTCCACTCCGACTGTGAGCTCGATGCACCAAGTTGACTCAAGCATAATTAGATTCATGAAGTTCATATCATGTCAACAAGGCAGTCTAGTCAAAGCATGACAATACATATAAATGTTGTACAAGATATCAACAATTTAAGTTTTAAATTTGTCATAAGGCGGGGAAGTCGCCACGCGTAGTACGTACGGTCTGGAGATTTTCAAGAAAATTATTGATGTCTAATTTAAATATATTTACATCAATTTTAGGAATGTAAAGAAGAAAATAATTTATTTTGTGGTCCTTGATAAAAGGAAAATTTTATAAGTAGACCCATTTTGGGAAAAATAGTACTTATCGAGTTTGAAATTGAATAAGTCATGGTCTTGACCTCGAAAAAATATAAGGTCAGTTTCTAAATTCTCCGAATTGTTCAAAGATTCAGTTTTTCAAAAGTTTTGGGTCGAGGTTTAGGAAAATTTCAGTTTGGTCCTTTTTTTGTCAAAATTGTCATTTTTGGACCCGAACTTAAAATTTTGGATCTCACAAACCGAGAGGGATTTTGATGTGATTCTAATTTTAAAATATCATGTATAACAGTAGGATATTGGGACAAAAATAGTTTTGAAATAGGGTCGGTTAAGTCCCTTAATTTTTACAAATTCTATTTCTAGTCCAAAAATTCAATTTTTGCCCTTGAGGGTTTCTGGTGTTCGTTTGTTATGAAACTTGAACCATGAGTTCAAAAATATTATAAAATTTAGGTTATGTAATTTTCCAGGTGTCTGGGACATTTGTTTCTGAATATTTCATTTTAGTCCTTGGAGATTGGAATTTTTACACTTTATTACTTAAAGTTTCAAAAGTCGGTTTTCTCAACTCAAACAACTTTAACCTTTTAAAATTTCTCAAAATATAAGTTTTTCAGTTTGAAGAAGTCAAAATTTTTAAATTTTCATAGGGTCCCTGAATAGTTTTTAAAATTCAATTTTAGGCCCTTAAACTTTCAAGTTTCCACATTTGAGTCCTTAAAATTCCAAGGATATGTTTTCTTATCTCAAAACCTTTAAACTATTATTATTAACTTAAAATATTAAATTTAACAATTAATACAGTCCAAAATTGCAAAATTTACATTGGTCCTTGGACAGTTTTTGAATTTACGGTTTAGTCCTCAACTTCGCAAAAATTTCATAAATGACATATTTGTTTATATTCGAGCACAAGGTCTTATTTTTCAGAATATATAACAAGTATAGAATATGGTTTTGAGCATATAACACATTCATTAACACATAAATCAAGAGATGAGCAAGAAATTAAAATATATATATGCACGTATGTCCCTATTGGGCAAGAAATCAAAATCATGCTCATTTTTGTGGAACTTCTTGAACTTGATACATATAAAAAAATACATATAATATTAATATAGTAAATAAGATACTTTCATTTACTACATGCATTTTTATCAAAATTATATGAATATTTTTGAAAGATTTTTTCACCCACCTCGTAGTAGTTTTTCGGGTTGTGATCTAAAATAAAGTCTTCTTTCTTGTATCAACTTCTTGTCTCAAGATCTTGAAGGACATCCCCTATGTGGTATCCAAACCATATTTTTGTGTTAAAATTAAAGTCTCAAGTCCAAATATATATATATATATATATGTATATATATATATACTAGAACCAAATGGCTACTACTTACCTTAATGTCCTCAAGTAGTCTTCAAAATCGAATTTCTTCCTTCAATCTTAGAATCAAGTCTATGTCTTCCTTAATTCTTCAAAAAATAATCCTCTAGGAGTACCTCAATAAGAAATTATTCATCAAGGTTAGGAGGTGAATAACTAAGCTTAGAGTTTTAAAAGATAAATTGAATGATGGAAGAACAAAAATTCTTTACCTTATGGGGGATAATTTTCAGCCAAGTAGAGTAGGGGAAGATTTTTGTGTTTTGTGTTTAAGTGTTAGAAATGAGGAGTGTTTGGAGAGTAAACTGGATGTTGTAGGATGAATTGATATGATTCCCCTCAATATTCTCTCCTCATGGCCGAAAGTTTAGGGAAAAAGTACTCATTCCTTACATTTTTTTTTTGTTTTTTGGTCTTGTTGTGTTGTGTGAGTTGGGAGACAATGACATGTGTAAAGTGTATTGAGTGGAGATGGTGTGTATAATTAAATAAAAGTGAAGACTTTAAAAAGTGAAAAGGGTAGTAGATGTGTAAAAATTAATGAAGTTATATATAAAAAAATAAAAGTTGATAAAGGTGGAATTATAATTGAATGGAATGGTTAAATGCTTCCTTGTCCTCTTCCTCATGTGGACGTCCATTTAGGCCTTAATCCTCCACATTTTTTTTCCTCAAATTGGTAATAATGGTACTTAAATATCAACTCCAAAAAAAATCACTTATATATCCCACAATCACTTATCAACTCCCATAATCACTTATTCTGTGATGACCCAATCTTTTTTAAATTACTCGAGCTTTTAATTATTTATAATATTGCATCAAATATCTAATTTATATTTTTAATAAGCACTTTATTCGCTTTATGAAATTTATATATATTTGAGCATCACGAACGATTGCGCCCTAACTATGGTAATGAAAATGAATAGATATCACGATGAACAAGAATATTATTATGGAGTTTCGGACATAGATATTAGGATTTAGATTTTTGTCTCGAATAAGTGATTTTCGGAGATTTTCACGAAAGTGGTTATTTATACTTTAGGAATTCAAGTTTAGTTTCTACCTTATATTTTATTACTAACAACCATCAAATTGATGAAAATCGAGTTTTACTAACTCTCGGGTTTTTAAGAAAATTAGTAGCCTTTATGAGTATTTTAAAAATAATAACTCTTTATAATATTTTCTTTTTATATTTTCTTTTTCCGCAAGATATTACATTTTTTTATAAAAACCCCATCACATGGTCATCTTCTTCACACCACCTAAACTCATCTAAAAACCTCCATTGTTGAAGAAAGCTTCAAGGGTAATTTTTCTCATCTTTTCTTTAATTCTTGTCTTTTCTTTAAATTCTTTTAGGCAAAATGATCCTATGAAATTATAGAACATAGAAATCAACTTTGATCATGCAAATGTGAAGTTTTGAACCCCATTTTTTTAGCCTTAATTTTCGGCCATTATGTAAAAATTTTTATAAATTTTTTATTCAAATTTTGTTTATAGATTATGTTATATCTAACTAGTAGGAGCTTGATTATGTGTTTAATCTTGAATTGAAAATTAAAAAATTCCTCCTAATTACCTAGAAGTGGACGGCCACTTGATGTATTTTTAGAAATTTGATATGTTAAATTTTAAGCTTGATTATGATGATAGGATGATTAAAAGTGATGATTATAACTTTTGTTTTTAATTTGGAGATATATATGATTTTTGATGAATTAATCTTGATTTTAATGGCTTAAGAAGATTTCAAGAAATTTCATAAGTGATTGTTGGAGATGAACTTAAGTTAGTTGATGAACTAATCAATTTGGAATTTTTGGTCTCATTATTTTCAATGTTGTTAAAATTAGAAGCTTAATGCCTTAAGGAATTAATTGGTGAAATTTAAAGGATTTTGGTGTTCTTGGTGTTCTTGGTGAAATTTAAAGGATTTTGGTGTTCTTGGTGTTCTTGGTGAAAATTTGAAGATTTAAAGCTTTTGGTGATTTTAGAATAAGTTGATGAGAGCTTTTAATTTCTATAAATGATTTTAGGATATTTTGATAAAAGCCTTTGAATTTGTAAAAGTGATTTTAGAATAAGTTAATGAGAGTTTTTAATTTCTAAAAGTGATTTTTAGGATGATAAGTTGATAAAATTTGGTGTTTAAAAATATTAGAAACGGAAAAATTGAATAGAGCTTGAAAAAAAGCGGAAAAATACGTCCGTTGGGTCCGACTCACATCACCGGAGGTGGCGGTGCCGGCTAAGCTAAAATATCCGGAATTGAGGATAAGGATGATGAATAGTGACCATGTGACAAAAAAGAATAATGAGATGTGACATTTGATGTGACTTTGATGTGATGGGTGTAAGTGATGTGATGTGATGTGCGCGTAAGACATGACGCAAATCAAATCAATGCAATCTTATCGGATTTTCTTGATTAAGATATTTTCGGGATTTTTCCGGGATGACACGTCATTTTTAAGAAAATCGGGAATTTTAGTCGAAATAAGATTTTATAAATTAAGGGTTCGATTAATTGGAAATTTTATGAAAAAGCGAGTCGTTAGGCGATTATATGAATTAGGTGATTAATTAAGGATTAATTGAATTTATGTTGACTTTGACTTTTAAGTTGACTTTTGACTTTAAATTGATTTTGACTTTATGTTGACCGTTGACTTTGACTTTTGACTTTGGTCAACTATCGTTTTTAAAGTTTGTTTAAATGGGTCACCGAATACCCGACTATGGGATTTTTGACTTTAAGAGCGTCTTGGAGACTATACTTAGCTCATTAGACTAAGTTATTTAATGAGTTTTATATTGTCATATGTCTTTTTAAGTTGAAAGAATTAAGCTGTGTTAGGTGCGGTGCAATCGGATAACGGACTCATTCGAACAAAATACATCACTAGATTTACCTTAAACTCCAAGGTGGGTAAACTTGATTTTGTAAGCGTGTTGTCTTGTTATACTAATGTTTATATACAAACTCTTTTTATGCTCACGGTATATTATGATTACGGACCTACGGGTCATGAGGCCTAAAAAATTTAATATCATGTGAGTGCAAGCACGACCGAGGCATCGTTTGTGGCCCACGAGACATGAATTAGTCCTTATAATGAACTAGAGTCAATAGCATGTGAGGTGCAAGCACGGACCGATGCATCGGCCGTGGCCCACTTGCGAGACATGAAGGTGACTCACCAAGTGAAAAGTGGTTAATAGCATGTGAGGCGGTAGCGAGGGTGTCTGAACGTTTGACTTGGGGCCCACGAGACATGAAAGTAACTCACCAAGGAAAAATGTTTTATTAAATGATGCAAAATTCATTAGTGTAATCGCTAACTTTACGTTTCCCACTGAGTTTCATAGCTCACGCCTTCAAATGTTTTATTACATTTCGAGATAATGATGACGAGCCTTGGTGGGCGTAGGGGACCGTCTGCGTGAGCGTCATTCTGTATTTCCCGAATAATTTAAGTACTTACGTTTTGATGAAGCAAACCTTAAAGCTTTTGTAATAAGTATTTTAATAATGTGTAACTCTTATAAACCTTATTAGTTTTGATAAATTTTTCAAGTTTATATTAAGAATTTTTTAAACCCACATTTTAGTAATTAAAGTATTTATTTATGCTTCCGCAAATTATTTATAAATTCTCAAGTGTATCACGGTGGCGTTCTAATCGAAATGGGTTCGGGGCGTTACAAGTGGTATCGAGAGAGGGTCTACGTTTACGTAGACTATAAATGATTTTTCTTTAAAACTTTATTTTATTATAAGAACTTGATTCTTTTGAAAATTGGGAAGAAACGACAACGTTAGCGAACCTACACTCGCTCACGAGGTATGATTTAGTAAAATGCTTTGATTTTATTGCGTATTACTTCAATGAAATTTTATGAAATGAACTTGTTCCTCAAACAAGAACGATTATGAACTGTGATGAACTTTAGAGGAACTTTACAAGAATTTTATGAGAACTAGTACAAGAAATCTTGAAAACCTAGTGATGCTTTTAAGAACTCCACAATTGAAAGAACTTTGAACTTAGATCATTTGATGCTTCATGAACTTAGACTTTTGAACTTAGTTCTCGAAATAAAATCGACAATTAGTTGACTTTTAGATAGATGATAAAACTTTCATATACTCGGATGGATCCACAAAAATTTATGATGACTACTGTGTGCCACTATGAATATGGGTGAGCCCCGGAAGACTATGTGTATCGTTTGGGTTGTCTCCGAAACCAAGCCATAGCCGTAGGTTATGAAGCACCTGACTACCAGGCTGCATTGCATTTGATCACGACTACTAGGCCCATTGACCGTGAACTTGCTCAAGCTATCCTCAATCGGATGTTTGCGAGAAAACACACGGTGATAAGAGGAGGTTTCAACTACATCCATTTTAGTCAAAGACTTGATTTCCACCCGAGAGGAAGCGGCAAAGCGTGAGAAGAAGCGACCAACTATTTCACCATCTGCCACCCCGAAGGGAGGCAGCGGTGGATCTTCGAGAGATGTGCGAGAACATTGCAATACCCAAGCGGATAGGTCACATGAAGAAGCTATGAGGACTTTAGAGATATCGGGAAAGAAGAAATGGTTTCCCCCACAAAAGGGAAGTTCGTTCTATTGAACAAAAGTTCAAATCAACGGCTCGAAGAAACACACCACAATGCTCTACTTGCCGGAGGTATCACTACGGTGAGTGTCTGGCCGGGAGAGGGCTATGCTTTAGGTGCCACAAACCGGGACACACATATCGAGAATTGCCCATCTGGCGTTCGAGGCCCCACTAGGAATAAGAATAGGAGGCCCGAGCAAGGCCCGAGCGTCCCGATACGAGAAAGGAGAAGGCCCGTGTTTTCGCTCGACTAACGAGGAAGCACCAGGAGAAAACGAAACCATGACGGTATCTTTACTACCTGTATTTCATATACATGCACTTGTATTATTCGATCTTTGGAGCTTCACATTCATTTATGTCTGAAAACTTTAGGAGAAAACTTGGACTAAATTGTTGTGATAATGAGGAAGCACTAGAAGTAAGTATTCCCTCAATAGAAACTATTAAGACTAAGAAAACCTGAGAGAGGAGTGGAACTTACTATTAGTGGTCAACAAATGAAAGGCGATGCATGCGTCTTTAGAAATGAGAGACTTTGATGTTATATTGGGTATAAATTGGTTAAGTAAGAACCGAGCCACCATTAAATGTTATGATAGAGAAATTGAATTTGAAGGATCAAACGGGAATCGATTTGTCTTTCAAGGAGGAAAGACTAACACTAGAATTAAAATAGTGTCAGCAATAAAAGCTATCAGAATGCTTTGAAAGAGAGATTGCCTAAGATTTTTGGTGAACATAAAGGGAAAGATACGATAGAAAGGAAGGCAACGGATGACGCAGATGGTTAAAATTTTTATATGTATTTCCCGATAACTTACCGGGGATTCCCCGGATCGTCAAGTTGAATTCACCATAGATTTAGTGCCAGGAGCGGCATCAGTATCTAAGGCACCGTACAGAATGGCACCCAAGGAATTACAAGAACTAAAGATCCAAATCCAAGAGTTGTTGGATAAGAAATTTATCCGACCTAGTGTTTCACCTTGGGAGCGCCCGATCTTATTTGTGAAGAAGAAAGATGGAACTTTTAGAATGTGCATTGATTATCGAGACTTGAATCGTGACTATCAAAAACAAATATCATTTGCCTAGGATAGAAGATCATTCGATCAATTGAAGAGGAGCCAGTGTGTTCTCCAAAATTGACTTAAGATCGAGGATACCACCAATTGAAGATCAATGATTGTGATATCCCTAAAACAACGTTCGAGACAAGATACGATCACTTCGAGTTTACCGTTATGCCTTTTGGTTTGTCAAATGCACCATAGTATTTTTGGATTTGATGAGCAGGGTGTTCCATCCTTATTTAAATAATTTTGTCATTGTCTTCATAGATGACATTTTGGTTTTCTCACAAGACAAAGAATAACATGAAGGACACCTTCGCATTGTATTAGAGACCTTGCGACAAGAAAAACTATATGCTAAGTTCAACAAGTGCGAGTTTTGGCTAGACGAGTTGTGTTTTTAGGACACATTGTCACTTTGCCATGGAATTGAAGTAGACCTATCCAAAGTAGAGCGGTGTTGGATTGGAAATCACCAACTAATGCGAGGAGAAGTGCGAAGTTTCACGGGTTTAGTGGATATTACAAGATATTTATCCAGGATTTCTCGAAAATCGCCAAACCACCACATTTAACTAAGAAGAATGAGAAATTTCGGTGGATGGACCGATGTGAAAACAACTTTCAAGAACTTAAGCGAGAGATTAGTGACAACTCCTATTTTGACAATTCGGAAGGAAGTGAAGGATTTGTAATTTATACTGAATCGTCAAAATTAGGATTGGGATGTGTGCTAATACAAAATGGCAAGGTTATCGCATATGCATCGAGATAGTTAAAAATGCATGAACAAAACTGTCCCACTCATGACTTGGTTAGCGTGATGATACATGCCTTAAAGATTTGGCGTCACTACCTTTATGGTGGGAAGTCCGAGATCTTCACGGATCACAAGAGCTTGAAGTACTTCTTCACCCGGAAGGAGTTGAATATGCGTCGAGAGGAGGTGGTTAGAATTGGTGAAAGATTATGATTGCACCATTCAATATCACCTAGGAAAGGTGAATGTTGTGGCGGATGCGCTTAGTAGAAAGAATAGTGGGCCAGATTGCAACATTGCTCACACAACAAGAATCTCTATTAAAGGATTTTTCCTATCGAGGTTGGAAATTTTGAGACCCCTATTCGAGGCAAGCTGTCGTGATTGCGGCATTGACGATGCGACTACTCGAGGCAACGAATCAAAGATGCCCGGAAGACGATATTTTCCTCAACAAGATGAAGCAACGAGTACTTGCGGGAAATATCTAAGGATTTGCTATTTCACCGGATGAAATGCTAGTACATGATGGAAGATTATGCGTACCTAAGGATGAAGTGTTGAGAAAGGAAATTCTTCATGAAGCCCATAACACACCTTATACAACCCATCCGGGAGGAACAAAAATGTATAGGGATTTAAGAGAAATTTTACGGTGGATAAATATGAAGCGGACCATAGGAAATTTTTTGGAAGATGTCTCATTTGCCAAAAGTGAAGGCCGAACACCAAAGGCCGTCGGGATTATTAAATCCACTTGATATTCCCCGAATGGAAATGGGAACACATTACTATGGATTTCGTAACCGGGCTACCCCAGATAAATAAGAAAGAATGAAGCTATTTGGGTTATTGTGGATAGACTCACAAAGAGCGTGCATTTTATACCGTAAGAATGACTTTCGGTATGGATCGTTTTGCTCGATTGTACATTGAGAAGATTGTTAGCCTTCATGGAGTGCCGATATCAATTGTGTTAGATCGTGATCCCGTTTCACATCAAAATTTTTGGGAGTCATACAACTATGAAGACAAAACTTAAGTTCAACATTGCATATCATCCACAAGCAGACGGTCGATCGAAAGGACAATTCAAACGTTAGAAGATATGCTCATAACGATTTATCTTTGGATCTTGATGGAAGTTGGGAGACTTATCTACCGCTAGTTGAATTTGCCTACAATAGCGATTACCAAGCTACTATCCAAATGGCACCATACGAAGCATTGTATGGAAGAAAGTGCCGATCACTAGCACATTGGGATGAAGTTGGTGAACGCAAAATTTTTGGACCGAAAATTATCGAGAAAACGGTGGGAGTGATTGCTAAGATTCGAGATAGAATCAAGGCGGCCGAAAATGTTGTGCCGATAGGAGAAAAAAAGACTTGCAATTTGAGGTGTTAGACAAGGTATTTCTCAAAGTTGCACCTTTGAAAGGAATGGTTCGTTTTGGAAAGAAAGGAAAATTAAGACCACGATACATTGGACCATTTGAAATTTTGGATAGGATTGGAAATGTCGCATATCGTTTAGCACTACCTCCGGAACTTGCGGATATAATGTGTTTCATATATCTATGCTTAGGAAGTACATATCCAGACCCAAGCCACATCATCAACCATGAGGAATGGATGTCGGTAACAACCTTGCTACGAAGAAAGTCCTGTTGCTATTTTGGGAAAGAAGGTACATAAGTTAAGAAATCAAGAAGTACCCTAGTATTAGTTCGGTGGAGCCGACATGGTAGGGAAGAGGCTACTTGGAAGAGAGAGAAGAGATCTAGCTAAGTATCCAAATATTCCTAACTAAGTAAGTCGAATTTCGAGGGAATTGTTTTTTTTTAGTAGGGGAGGTTGTGACGACCCAACCTTTTTAAATTACTCGAGCTTTTAATTATTTATAATATTGCATCAAATATCTAATTTATATTTTTAATAAGCACTTTATTCGCTTTATGAAATTTATATATATTTGAGCATCAGAAACCGATTAAGCCCCTAACTATGGTAATGAAAATGAATAGATATCACGATGAACAAGAATATTATTATGGAGTTTTGGACTTAGATATTAGGATTTAGATTTTTGTACCGAATAAGTGATTTTCGGAGATTTTCACAAAAGTGGTTATTTATACTTTAGGAATTCGAGTTTAGTTTCTACCTTATATTTTATTACTAACAACCATCAAATTGATGAAAATCGAGTTTTACTAACTCTCGGGTTTTTAAGAAAATTAGTAGCCTTTATGAGTATTTTAAAAATAATAACTCTTTATAATATTTTCTTTTTATATTTTCTTTTACCCCAAGATATTACATTTTTTTTTATAAAAACCCCATCACATGGTCATCTTCTTCACGCCACCTAAACTCATCTAAAAACCTCCATTGTTGAAGAAAGCTTCAAGGGTAATTTTTCTCATCTTTTCTTTAATTCTTGTCTTTTCTTTAAATTCTTTTAGGCAAAATGATCCTATGAAATTATAGAACATAGAAATCAACTTTGATCATGCAAATGTGAAGTTTTGAACCCCATTTTTTTTAGCCTTAATTTTCGGCCATTATGTAAAACTTTTTATAAATTTTTTATTCAAATTTTGTTTATAGATTATGTTATATCTAACTAGTAGGAGCTTGATTATGTGTTTAATCTTGAATTGAAAATGAAAAAATTCCTCCTAATTACCTAGAAGTGGGCGGCCACTTGATGTATTTTTAGAAATTTGATTTGTTAAATTTTAAGCTTGATTATGATGATAGGATGATTAAAAGTGATGATTATAACTTTTGTTTTTAATTTGGAGATATATATGATTTTTGATGAATTAATCTTGATTTTAATGGCTTAAGAAGATTTCAAGAAATTTCATAAGTGATTGTTGGAGATGAACTTAAGTTAGTTGATGAACTAATCAATTTGGAATTTTTGGTCTCATTATTTTCAATGTTGTTAAAATTAGAAGCTTAATGCCTTAAGGAATTAATTGGTGAAATTTAAAGGATTTTGGTGTTCTTGGTGTTCTTGGTGAAATTTAAAGGATTTTGGTGTTCTTGGTGTTCTTGGTGAAAATTTGAAGATTTAAAGCTTTTGGTGATTTTAGAATAAGTTGATGAGAGCTTTTAATTTCTATAAATGATTTTAGGATATTTTGATAAAAGCCTTTGAATTTGTAAAAGTGATTTTAGAATAAGTTAATGAGAGCTTTTAATTTCTAAAAGTGATTTTTAGAATGATAAGTTGATAAAATTTGGTGTTTAAAAATATTAGAAACGGGAAAATTGAATAGAGCTTGAAAAACGGAAAAATACGTCTCGTCGGTCCGACTACTATCCACCGGAGGTGCGGTGCGGAGCCGGCTAAGGTTATCCTAATTGAGGATAAGGATGATGAATAGTGACCATGTGACAAAAAGAATGATGAGATGTGACATTTGATGTGACTTTGATGTGATGGGTGTAAGTGATGTGATGTGATGTGATGTGCACATGGCACGCAAATCAATGCAATTTTATCGGATTTTCTTGATTAAGATATTTTCGGGATTTTTCCGGGATGACACGTCATTTTTAAGAAAATCGGGAATTTTAGTCGAAATAAGATTTTATAAATTAAGGGTTCGATTAATTGGAAATTTTATGAAAAACGAGTCGTTAGACGATTATATGAATTAGGCGATTAATTAAGGATTAATTGAATTTATGTTGACTTTGACTTTTAAGTTGACTTTTGACTTTAAATTGATTTTGACTTTATGTTGACCGTTGACTTTGACTTTTGACTTTGGTCAACTATCGTTTTTTAAAGTCTTTTTTAAATGGGTACAGAACACCGACTATGGGATTTTTGACTTTAAGAATGTCTTTAGACTATACTTAGCTCATTAGACTAAGTTATTTAATGAGTTTTATATTGTCATATGTCTTTTTAAGTTGAAAGAATTAATTGTGTTAGGTGCGGTGCAATCGGATAACGGACTCATTCGAACAAAATACATCACTAGATTTACGTAAACTCCAAAGGTGTGTAAACTTCGATTTTGTAAGCGTGTTGTACTGTTATACTAATGTTTATATGCAAACTCTTTTTATGCTCTGGTATATTATGATTACGGACCTATGGGTCATGAGGCCTAAGGCTAATAACATGTGAGGTGCAAGCACGGACCGATGCATCGGCTGTGGCCCACGAGACATGAATTAGTCCTTATAATGAACTAAGTCAATAGCATGTGAGTGCAAGCGGGACCGATGCATCGGCCGTGGCCACGAGACATGAAGGTGACTCACCAAGTGAAAAGTGGTTAATAGCATGTGAGGCGGTAGCGAGTGCAAAACGTTTGACTTAGGGCCCGCGAGACATGAAAGTAACTCACCAGGAAAAATATTTTATTAAATGATGCTAAATTCATTAGTGTAACTGCTTACGTTTCCCACTGAGTTTCACAGCTCACGCCTTCAAATGTTTTATTACATTTCAGATAATGATGACGAGCACTGGAGGCGAGGCGTAGGGACCTGTCTGCGTGAGCGTCGTTCGTATTTCCCGAATAATTTAAGTACTTACGTTTTGATGAAGCAAACCTTAAAGCTTTTGTAATAAGTATTTTAATAATGCGTAACTCTTATAAACCTTATTAGTTTTGATAAATTTTTCAAGTTTATATTAAGAATTTTTTTAAACCCACATTTTAGTAATTAAAGTATTTATTTATGCTTCCGCAAATTATTTATAAATTCTCAAGTGTACCACGATGACGTTCCTAATCGAAATGGGTTCGGGGCGTTACATATTCAAGTCAAGCTCCTTATTCTATAAGCTATATATATCACTAATAAAATAAGTCTTCTAAGTTATAAGGTGTCTAATAATTCTCAAATGTAGTATTATCATGTATCGTCTAAGATGCTAAATAAAATTAGAAGCAATAATACGAGTCAAATATATCAATCAAAATTAATTAATTATAAAATTATTTTGTAATATATGATTGAAATTTTGAAATCATTAAAATATTTAAATAAATATTATGTTACAAGAAAATAGTTAGATGTTAAGAAAGAAATTCAACCGGTTAATTTATCCGTTCAAAGTTGAAAGAAATCGACAATAGTCAAACAAGTGAAAATATGTGTTATTAATATATATCATAAAATAAAAATGATTGTGAGTATAAATGATGTATCTACTTGGTAAATCAAGTAGTAAGTAATTCAATAAAATCAAGAACGATATACTTTGTCATTTCAATGCAAAAGTTGGAATTTTATAAAATAAATCTAAGGTTCTATTCTTTAGAAAATATAATTTTTTCTAAATGAGCTTTCAAAATAAGACATTGTCTTTGTTAAAATATTAAATTAGTAGTACATAATTCTCAATATTGTAAAGATGAAAATGTTTGTTTGTAAGGCACGAAACCATATTCCTTTGAATTAGTTTTAAGCAATACTATATTTTATGCTAATAATTTTAAAATTTTATAATACAAGTTTGATAAACCAAGATAATAGACTTTGAGTAAGGATATTGAGTTCATCGTAATGGATACTTCCAAAAATTATTTTTTGTTTCAAAATATCAAAATTTCAGACGTAGTTAGTTTTTTTTTTTAATGTCCGTGATTGTGTCGACCACGGTTGAAAGTTCTGGGGCCTCACAGGTCCTTGGATAGTTTTTGGAATTATGGTGTAGTCCTCAATTTTGTAAAAATTGTATAAATGGTATATTTGTACAAATTCAAGCACAAGATCATATTTCGATATATATCAAGTATAGAACATGATTTTGAGCATATAACACATTCATTAACACATAGATCAAGAGACGAGCAAGAAATTAAAATATATATGCACGTATGTCCCTATTGTTCAAGAAATCAAAATCATGTTCATTTTTGTGAAACTTCTTGAACTTAATACATATCAAAATATACATGTGATATAATTATAGTAAATAATATATTTTCATGTACTACATGTATTTTATCAAAACTATTTGCCTATTTTTCGAAAGATTTTTCACCCACCTCGTAGTAGTTTTTTCAGGTTGATCAAAAGTGGAGTCTTCTTCTTGGTATCAACTTCTTGACTCAAACGCTTGAAGTTTAGCCCCTAATGGCATCCAAACCATATTTTGGTGTTAAAATTAAAGTCTCAAATTTAAAGGGATTTAATAGGATTAAATGGCTACTACTTACCTTAATGTCTTCAAGTAGTCTCTAAAAATGGATTTTTTCCTTTAAGCTTCTAACTTCAACTTGAGATGGTGTAGGTAAACCCCTAAGCTCCAAATATTCATATCCTTGAGTTAAAAATTAATTATTCATGTTGTCAAGAGGAACATACTCAAACCACAATTTCTTATCTTAAAGTGTGTAGTCTTGAATCTACAAGCTTGTATTCAAGTCTAGGTCTCTTAATTCTTCAAGGAAATTCCTCTAGGAGTACCTCAACAAGAAGGATTCATCAAGTTAAAAAACAAAATTTGGAGGTATAGACTTGAAGTTTCAAGGAGATAAAATGAAGATGAAAGAAAAGAATTTTCTTACCTTACTAGATGGTATTTTTGGTCATAAGGGGAGCAAGATGAAGAGGAATTTTGTGTTTTTTGTGTTTAAGTGTTGGATGAGAGTGTATCGAGAGAGTTTGTGAGTTGTAGGAGGATGAGATGAATTTTTTCTCCCTTACAACTAGAATGGCCGGAAATTATGGTGGGATTGGAGGAGGATTTTTTTGTTTTGAGTTAAAGGATAGGTTAGTGGATAGGAATGGCAATGGGGCGGGTTCAAACCCGGCCCCTATCAAACCCGCCCCGCCGGGGCGGGTAATGGGTTAAGATTTTTAAGACCCGGGTGGGTCCGAGGCGGGTAACGGGTCCAGCTGGACCCGCCCCGCTATATATATATTAATATTTTTTTTACTTTTTTTCGCATTTAGATATAAAGTTTGATTCCTTGTTTTGAGTAGATTACAAACTTTGATTGTTAGATGGGATATGATCTGTGTTTTTATCAATTGAAGCTCTAAACTGATCCATGTGCGTGTCGTGGGCTTCGTGGCTCTGTTTCTTTTTTTCTTTTTTAAAAAGTTTACTTTGGCTTTAATTTACAAAGTGGAAGTCTGTAAACATTTTGAGAAAAATTAATTTGTACGTATATTTAGTTTTCAGTTGCTATTTCAACTACCGCTCCCCTTAATCATCTTTCTTTGCACATAAAACATTCCAACAAAAACAAGAAGAGAGGATAAAATATATGGCCCTTGATTACTTTCATGCATATATATACACACATATATATATATCACATTTATGTGCAAATTCTGATATAGAAATTTATAGTTGTGAACTTGTGATTGAGAGCAAAAATTTAGGATTGCGGGTCTAACGGGTTGGACCCAGACCCAGCGGGTCCAATGGCGGGACGGGGCGGACGGGTCTTAAAGCGGGCGGGGCGTCTTCATTTTTACGTGGCGGGCGATCACGAGGTTTGGGCAAACCCGTCCCAGACCCGCCCCGTTGCCATCCCTATTAGTGGATAATAATTGGGGATTAGGACATAAAAAATAAACTGAACTTCTTTCCTAGGGACAATTGGCCAAAATGCTAAATTTAGGGGGGGGAATCAAATTTTGTTTTGTTGACTAATGGGGTAGTAAGAATGGTAGGGAAAAATTTTAATTGTAGACTTCGAAAAAAAATGTAACCAACCCCCATTTCCTCTCTCTTGGCCGATTTTGAAGGGGTGGTTATAAGATTTTTTTTTGTCCAATAATTATCTAGTTGGGAGATGAAAAAAATAAAAATAGTAGTAGAAGAAAATTTGAGTTTTTTTCCCATTTAAAAGGGTATGGTCGATTTTTTAGGGATATAAACTAAAAATAAAAAAATAATATTTGTTTTCTTTTCTTTTATAAAAATTGAGGGAAAATAAGACATATAAATTTCCATAATTAAATATTTAGAAATTTAAAATTAAGGATATGAAATAACAAATTTGTACTTTTTTTTCAAAATAAATTGGAAGTTAGTTGGGAGTGTATTATAGGATAGAGCGAAATATTTGGATAAGGATTTGAATGTACTTCTAGATTATCAAGGGTTTAATATTTCTAAAATCGTAGTCAATCGATCAAGTATAAATACTAGAGAAGGAATTAAAGTTGGTACGTTCGAGAATAAAGAAAAGCCTAAAGGGCATTGGAGGAACTAAAAGTCGCGTCACGTTCTATTAATAATAGGTTCGTAACATTTAGCCAAATAATACATCGTTATACAACATCGTATCTTATGTTGGAAAAAGTCGGGGCCTCACATATATATTTGGTATTTCTCAATGGGTGACCTAAGTTCGATTCTTGGCAGTGGCAGTTTTTTGTTTTTAGAATGCCAAAGTTTTTCTTATTTTCGCTAATCTTTAATTAAAATTAAAAAGATTTCTCTAGCATCAAAAAGTTTTTGTAGCACTGGTATATAATTGGTATTTTTCAATGGACGACCCAGATTCGATACATGGCAGCGGCAATTTTTTGTTTTTGGAATTCAAAAGTTTCTCTATTTTTCGTTAACCTTTAATTAAAATTAAAATAATTTCCCTATCAACAAAAAGACGTTGTAGAACGGGTATATATTTGCTATTTCCCAATGGGCGACCCAGGTTTGATTTTTGGCAGCGGCTTTTTTTTTGTTTTGGAATGCAAAAGTTTCCTTACTTTTTGTTAATCTTTAGGGATAAAGATTGTTAACACCCCAAACTATCTGAGTTTTTACACTTTGTCACCCGAACTTTGAAACGATACTGATTTGTAACCTAAACTTTACAAAATTTTGCACTTTGGTTAAAATTCGGTTTACTCCTGGTTTGATAAAAGCCGATTTGCGGTTTACCCTCGAACTTTAAAGTTGTTGCACTTTGCAACTTTGAACAATAAATTTTATTGCATTTTCTATGATTACTCCCCAAGGTCTTGCGATCCTCGGAAATGGTATCGAGCTGGTTTATTAAAGAACTTTTAGTTATATTTATTATATTTATGTAATTAACAATTGGTGAGGAGAATTATTCCGAGATTAAGGATCCTGATCGATGTCCGAGATGTACCCCTTCAGGACATATCGTCAAATATTGACGATGTATGCACAAGAACACCTTCACCAGGTTTCATATTGGGAGTACCAACATGAAGAAAAAGAAACGGCAGGAGCCGACGGAAAACCTTAAGCGTGCCAAATGCGGCGAATAATATTATAGCGATTCGGATGCTTAACCGGACTTATATGGTCACTGACTTGATGAACCTTCAAGAAATGGTTCATGAAAATTCCCATCGAAACAATGATTCCTGATGGAGTACATGAGTGGAACGAGATACTTCTAGACAAATCTAAGTTCTCCGAAGATCTTAGAGAAGTCCGGAAGATGGTGCGAATTATGGCAACCGCCATATTCATCTACCAAAGACAAGTTCATCGAGATCGAAACTGGATGGGGACGATGGTGAAATATCGAAGAAACTCTTGAACTCCTTCAAGATATTCAGAAACGAGTCAAGAACCTGGAGGACGGTAGAGTTCTTTCGGAGGAAAGAAGCGTATAGATTTGGAATAGTACCTATTTACACCAAAAAGGGAAACCAACCGGTTATATGAAAAATGACAGATGAGAAGAAGCTCATTACTCTAATCAAAGGAAAATCCATCAAAAAAAAGATGGATATGGAAAAGATTAATCTTAAAGATCTACATGACCTTGCGAAATCCTTCGCAGGATTAGGAATTGTAGATTTAAAGATGAACACGGGAGATGGAACATTGGTCACCTATGATCTAGCGGAAGACCAATTCCACCACCACCACCATTAATCCTAACGTCGAACAAAGTACGGGTTCGAATCATGGAGCTCGGGGCGAGAGGATGCCACACGCCGGGGATTTCACGGCCGGAAGTGATCCACTTTCGAGGACGGGAGGTCGAAACCTCTTGCGGGAACTAGACAACCTCTTTGGAAGGCCGAATATTTATCGACGCCTTATGGAAGATCGCACCTTGACCCAATACATCCATATGGGTTGATGTTAAATCTGGACATCCTGATTTTAAAAATAGAAAGTTCTCATTGATGAATGGGCTTGACTATGAGAATTTCAGAGAACCCTCGATCTTACAAAGGATTCATTCATTTTACTCCTTGAAATGAGTCTTGAAGGATCGGTGAAGATTGCCTGGATATGACCGATGCTAGTACAAAAGGTTCGGTCACATCAGGTGAATCACTTAAAGGAATTGTCGATGGTATGGCAAAACTATTCAAAATCCGGTTCATCGGCACAAGTTATTTCGAGGATTAGAGGATGAAAAAGAAAGAGATATAAACAAGCCCTCTATAGCAGCTTGAGTTATATGATATTTGTCATATTGATGAATATATCAAGTTGTTCACGAATACCGGTGGAAATCGAAGATTGAAGAAAAGGAAGGCATGACCTTTATTCTTTGCCAAGATTCCGAGTCCCGGAGAGAAATGCTTATTAGGGAATACAAAGATGGAGCGGAAGTAGAAATCGTGGCGAGAAAAATGTATTTCCTAAAGGCCAAGTTATCCGAATGGTGTTACCAAGCGACTCTGTCTGAGGGAATTACAAGAGATTAAGAGGAATTAACAAAGCGGTTCCTCTATGTTGCGTGGATAATGACATCCCAACAATTGTGGGAGGTCAACCAAGCGCCGAAGAAAGAAGAGCGGCTTAAGCCATCCATCTTGCCGAGGAAGCAACAACAATGTGAAAAACAGTCTTCATGGAGACCTAGAAGGTTTTGGTCAAAACAAAAGCCCGGTTATAAATGCAGGCAAAGACCGGCCTGGCGAGGAGTAGAGCCTCACCATCATCGCCGGTTCTAATCAAGCAAGTACCAGAATCCGGGGAAGAAGAACTTTCGAGCGAGCTCATACTAGAGCTAATGAAAGTTTTAAAGATTGTAATTGTTGGACATACGGAGCAAGAGGACATATCTCAACCGATTGTCCGTATAACTTAAACGAGAGTCGAGGCGGTTCGAAGCTACACCGAAATCGAGGAAGCTCTATTATCAAGATCTTATACGGTGTATCAATTTGAGGATATACCCTCGGATGAAAGCATCTATGAAGAAGAAATCTATTCGACGATGGAAGTGACTCCGGCTCGAGAATCGGAGTGGAGAAAAAAATTATTCAGAGACGGTCGGGAGGATATGTCGATTCCTCTCTCACACTCTGATTTCTCATAAAACTCTTATGAGAATCATGAAGGAAGATCCAAAGCTTCAAATCTATGATGGGTTTACAATTGGAGCAATGGAAAAGGCATTAGATAAGATTGGGTTTAAGAACAGAAAACACCAAATTATCCACAGTAACAACGGGAAAATTTGCCATTCCGATGAAGTTTCACCGAACCTGATCGAGATGCGATTGGTCCCTTATCGAGAAGTCCAGGAGATCAAAAGCACAATCAAGAGAAGTTGCTAACACATTTTCATGGATCCATGCCGGAGCCATAAGGGTTATTATTAAAGCAACATTCAAAGAAGGAATAGATTCGCCACTCAATCTTGCTATCTTTGACAAGCGAATCTCAAACCTCAAGGATTCATGCCTTGGAGCGATTCTGAGAAATTTGTATGTAGGAAAATTGGCATTTAATGTCTATCCTAGAATGGCATACAATTTGGGAGATCGAGATTTCAATAGAGTTCTAACCCTACATCAAGATTTCAAAAGATTCAATTTGATGAAAGAAGGAATAGACCTTACTCAATCACATACAAGATTTCCTATGCTCTCTCGAATACACATCATTCTGAAGTATTCTAGAGAAAGGAATTTATTGAAGTCCCAAGAATCTTTGAGGACTTTGCTAGGGTGGTTTTACCAGAAATCATTGAGTCTCCAACCATCAAGGAGATCGATATGAAAATACAAGATCAACCAGTCTTCAACAAAAGTCGAAGTCTCAGAGTTGAACCCAGAAGGATGTCTTTCCAACAGACGAGAATGGTGAGCAAAGAGTGTTGGGAAGAAAAAGACCAAGTCTGATTCAAATAGCATTCCAGATGTTTTCAAAACAGCATGAGAGCTGAAATGTCCAGAAGGATGGCGAGAAGTTGAAGTAATATTCGACATCACTCAAAAGGATAATATATTCCCTTATGATGTTCTATATTATCTCCAACAACCAATAGTTGGGGGGTATCAAGGAAGCCTGAAGATAGGTGAAATGGAGCTTACTATCACAGGAATTGCAGGGAAAATCCCAGAGCAATTAATACCGGGAATTGAATTTCTCGAGGATCATAAACCTTGGGAAAGATTACAAGAAGGAATGGAGTTCACATTGGGTGATAAAAGATACTGAGAATCGGATGACCACTAGTCCATTCTCCATATACATTTCTATCGGAATGTTATATCTTCGAATACAAGGCCGAGTATTTCACCGCCTATATTGATTCAGTGCCAAAATATGTACCGCAGCGGATGTTTTTCCTAAAGAAATTGGAGAGGATTTACCGATTATTGCGGGAAGAGATTTCTCTAAAAGGATTCTTATCCTTAACAGAAAATTAAACAACCGTAAAATCATGATCGGAGGCGTAGGCGGTACCCCGTGGTATAAGGTGAAAACGCCACCAATCTACTTCCATGATATAGGTGCGATGTTTTGCTAGGAAACAATTTCCTACAAACATTCAAGCGATTCACACAAGAGAATGAGACAAGAAGACTTATTTTCACAACATTATGTGATCATAAGATCATTGTCCGAGATCAAGGAAGCATTTTGAGAAAAAATGCCTATTAATTTTCGCAGCAAGCGTGGTGATAAAGCCAAACTCCGAAATCCGAAAATGGCGGATCGAAGGAAATTTGGTGAAGCTTTATTATCCTATAGACAATTTGGTTCTCGAAAGGATAAGAAGCTTTGGGATTGTAACTTGTATTCATTCGAGTGCAAGGAGAAGAAACGAGTTACTCCGGAGGTTATTGCGGAATTAATGTTGAGCCTAATGGAGAGTCCGCAGAGGACGTAACCCTAGAGGAACAAATATCACTCGAAGATATCAAGAAGAAGATACAAAGGAATTACAATGAAGATCCTTTGGCGTGGTGGGATAAGAATGAGCTTAAAGCATCCTTAAAGTTAAACCTGGAAAGGAGTACGAGTTCGTAAGATTCAAACCAATCCTTATGAACCAGGAGGATCGTGAAGATATGCGAGAAGATACTTAAGGAACATCTTGACCTTAAGTTAATTTCACCAGGAGTTTCTCCATACAACGATCAGGATTCTTAGTCGAAACCATGGAGAAATTTAAAGAGGAAAGCCAAACTTTTATTAATTACAAGGGTATTAATAATATTTTGGAATTCGACGGATACTACATCCCAAGCCTGCCAGAGAGAACATCCGTTAAGCGCATCAAAGGAGCCAAGATATTCTCAAAGTTCGATTGCAAATCTGGATTCTACCGATTAAGATGGAAGAAGAAGCGAGAAGTTCACGACTTTCTCTACACCACAAGGACACTATATTTGGAACGTGATGCCTATGGGATTGGCTAACGCACCCCGATATATCAAAGGAAGATGGATAATCACTTTAAAGATTATTTCGATTTCATGTTCATGTATATCGATGACATTCTAATCGCATCAAAGAACATGAAGGAGCATCTCAAATATTTGGAAATATTTTCGGATGTTTGTCACATGGAATGATTAGTGCTTTCGAGAAAGAAGGCGTGATTGCAACAAGACAGTTGAATTCCTAAGAATTGAGATCGACGAATCTAGAATCATCCTACAAAGTCATATTGTAGAAAAGATACGGGGATTTCGGATACATTGAAAGACAAGCGACTTGAGTTTTCTTGGAGTTGTCAATTTTCTTTGCAATGTTTATAAACAATCTAGCACATTACGGGAAGGTGTTTAACACATTGCTTAAAAAAGATCGCGATATTCAAATAGGAGAATGAACATCAAGAATCAAGCAACTTAAAGAAGTTTGCAAAAATCTTCCGAAACTTGCAATTCCACGGGATGAAGATGAATGGTTCTTTACACGATGCCAGTGATTATTGGTGGCGGCATTCTTACAAAAGCCACACCAAACGGAGAAGTGCCATGCGATATTGCGGTCTATTTACTGAGGCATGAAGCAACTTCGGTGGCATATCAACGAAAATAATTCTTTGCGATCGAAAAGGCTTTTGAAAAATGGCCTTTATTTCTCTTGGCTAAAAGTTTATCATAAAAATTGATAATTCAAGTGTCAAAGCTTTTACGAAAAACAAAATTGAATCAAAACCATAAAAAGCTAGGATACTTAGATGGCAAGTTGAATGTCAATATTATGATTATGATATTGTCATTATAAAATCTCATGAAAATGTTCTTGCAGATTTTCTAACAAGAGATGGAGGGAATTGAAGGCGATTCCATCCTCATGACCTCAAGACATCTTGGAGACCACTTGAAATGCTACTCACGAGAATTTGATACCCTGGTTATCAATGCTTTGATTTGGCCGAGAAATTACAAAGGAATGATCGGGACAAAGTAACCGATCGTATACGAGCATGTGTCCTGGTCTCACTCTCGATTGAGGACGGCATTTCAAACCCACTCCTCCGGCCGCTAATAAGCAAATGGAGCGTTTAGAGCGCAGTGCTCCCAACCTCGTAGTGCAGAGATTCAAGTACCTCTGCAGACAAGTCCTAAGTGGCGAAATGTTGGCCCAAGGAAAACGATACTCACGGTCAAATCTCGAGTTATCACATCAACCCAAAGACGTCCGGGGTAAAGGGCGAAGAGATCAATCTTAGGCCTATGATGGGCAATTCTAAGATTGATACTAACGAGATTAAAGTTTCTTCTTCTTTGTAGGAATACCGGGCGAATGGGAGAAACGATCACTAGGCAAGGATATCTCGAGAAAAAATAAAGATCGATATTTCGAAAATATCCGAGGGTTTGGATGTTACCAAATTCGGCCCTAAAGAAGTAACGAGGTGGTACAAGTTTGGGGCTTTTGGCTTCGATCTATACTACTTCACCAGGCTTCCCAGAGATCACAAAATTGCCAAAATGGATCCGGGGAAGCGGTTTCACGAGTCTTTGGTCCAACAATGATAGCCTAAAACGAGGGGATACATTGGAGTCAGTATTTCATAAGTGCGGCAAGAATGAGCCCGTCGGAAAAGGTGGACATGAAGCCTTCCATTACATTGAAGCCGGCGACCGGATGAAAGAGCCTTCAAAAATATCAAGGAGGCTAGTTCAGAAGAAGTACAATTGGCCATGACCTTCACCGAAGATCAGATTACTACAAGAAGGGCATGGGGATTGTGGGTCTGTCTCACTGAGATGGACAAAGTCAAGTTTCCGTTCAAGTTTTATCAAAATTCAGTAAACGGATCATTCCTGTGAATACTATGACAGGAAAAACTACAAGATTCGCGAGAAGACCTATTCGAAAAGAAAAGAAATCTTTTGTGGGAAAACAAGGCTGTCGGGAGTAAAGAAACTTCATGGAAATATTGCAATATGGCTCACATAAGCCATTGGGAACTTCGGGTCTGTCCCAAATGTCAAAACCAGAAGGAACCAGAATTTGGCAAAGGATTCTGGCCAAAAATCGATCGGAGAAGACCCGACGATGGAGAAGAAAAGTCACAGAAGTATCCAAAGTTTCGGGGACCACCAAAAAAGTAGATTCCCCAACAAAGTTAGTGGAGACATGTGACTCCAGACAGGTAACAACCCACTCAGGAAAAAGACGAAAAGTGGGTCCATGAAAGATGTCGTCCAAGTTACTAAAAGGCGAAGAAGCGAGTCGGCATGATTTGGAAGTTTTCATAAAAAACTTTGATACTGCAAAAGGAGGCCCAACCCATGTGAAGCTAAGTTGGATGCCAACTAATTCTTTGCAAGTGGAGCAATAATTCAAGGATGAAAGAGACCTCCACTTAAGGGCAATAATCTGAACATAGAGGTCTCTACCTCTATAAATGTCAAGATCTGCGAGAAGGCTAAAGACATCGAACATTTCCTTAGTCTTCTAACAATAAACTTTCTTTGTAAAATTATTTGTGAGTTTAGAATTTCCATAGTGTTTTGGTTTTTAGTTTTTTAATTTTATGTACAAGAGTGTGATAGCCTTTATAAGAGGCTAACCAGGTTTTCTCCTCCCAAAAGGAGATTCGATGTAATAAATTTTTCTTTAAGTTCTTAATAAAATAAAGGCTTTTGTTCAACATGTGTTCATAGTGTACTATTAATCTATCCCTTTGAAGAATTATTTATATGCCTGGTAGGAAAGCGAACCAGGTTGTCTTTGAGCGATTCTTTGAAGAGTCGGATAACTCGCATCATCTTCCCTGAGGGTGAGGTTGAACAGTGAGGAGCTGTTTGTCAAACGATCTGGGGCAATAATTTTCCAAGCTGGTGGTGTTGCGAGCCATCTCACCCGGTCTTTTTTCGGTCAAAGAAGGTATGAATTTTAAGGGATTTATTAATTTTACGGAAGCATGTTGGGCACGATATGGTCGTAATGGACTATTTTCATTTTCGATCTAAAAGACCCAATTTGTATACGGATAATTTCTTGAAATAAGATCTTGATAAAAGTATGCTTGTTGAGTTTATAGTGGAAACTTGACATGATCCATTTAAAACCTCGAATAGAGACTGGATCTAAGTAGGTGTAACAATGCCACGAACAAAACAAGTTCGAGAAAATAAGGGTTCTTATTTCTCGAAAATCCGAAAATAAATTGATTATGGAGTAAAAATTTAATGTTTATTGATTATTGCAATAAATTTATTATTATGTAGTAATTTGCCACAAATTAGAGTTCAGAAGGATAACTAGAACTATTGTTATTAAAGAACACAATCCCAGGGGTAAAATGGTCCAAAGGTTGCAAAGTGTAATTATTTTCATAGTTCAGGGTGCAAAGTGTTACGAATCAAAGTCTAGATTGTGAAGTGTAAAAAGGGGTAAAGTTGGGGTGGCAAATAATAATTATCTCTAATCTTTAATTAAAATTTAAAAGATTTCTCTAGAAACAAAAAGTCGTCGTAGTATTGGTATATATTTGGTATTTCCCAATGGGCGACTCGGGTTCAATTCCTGGCAGCGACACTTTTTTGTTTTTGGAATGCAAAAGTTTCCCTACTTTTCGTTAATCTTTAAGTAAAGTGAAAAGGATTTCTCTTGCAACAAGAAGTCGTTGTAGTATTGGTATATATTTGGTATTTCCCAATGGGCGACCCAGGTACGATTCCTGGCAGCATCATTTTTTTGTTTTAGAATGCAAAAGTTTCCCTACTTTTCGTTAATCTTTAATTAAAATGAAAAAGATTTCTCTAGCAACGAAAAGTCGTTGTAGCACTGGTATAAATTTGGTATTTCCCAATGGGCGGCCCAGGTTTGATTCCTGGCAAACTAATATTTTTCAGGGGCTACTACTAATACTTTTGGGGGATTGAACTAATATTTTTATGGAAAACTAGTAATATTTTTTATGAGAAAAACTAGTACTTCATGGGACTTATTAAAATACATTTAATCAGAAAACTTAATACTTTTCAAGGAAACTGCTAATACGTTTCACGGAAATTGCTAATACTTTTTTAGGGAAATAATTAATACTTTTTCTTTAGTACTACTAAACTATTCAAGGAACAATTAATACTTTTTCGATGTATTGCTAATATTTTTTTGGAAAAACTAATATTTTTAGGGTCCCACATTTGGTTCTATCCAACTACCTAATATTACAAAAATACCACCGGGTTTGGGTCTAAGATCCATCTAACGCAATTTTGACCCTTTTGTCTATCACTACTTAACCCTTAAAGAGTGCTTTCCTCATCAAGACTAGATCCCATAAACAATAAAATAAAGATAAGAACAAATATCTCCAAATCTCGGTATCTTCTTAATCTCGATTTCTTGGGATTCAAGATACAATTCAAAACTTTTCTTATCAACAATTCTATTTACACAAAAACTTCGGTAGTCTAACGCAGTCGACCTGTTTTATTATTTTTTACGTGACCTTTCGGTTTAAATGGTATTTTTTATTATGTTAGTAGTTTTTGTATTATGTATTACTTGTTACTTTCAATTGTATTAGTTGTTATCTTGAAATGTATTAGTCAAAAACATGTTTTACCATGAAGTTGTCCCTTTTAATTATAAAATAGAGAATTACTACGAAGTGTAAAGTCTAATACATGCTTTTAATACATCTAATACATTTAGCGCAACGTGTAATACCTTTCTCTGAGTTGTCCCTTTTAATTATAAAACATAGACTTTTACGGAGTTGTAAAGTCTAATACATTTATTTGATACATCTAATACATTGGAATGCAATGTGTAATACTTTTTACAAAGTTATGCCATTTAATAATAAAAGAATTACTAAGAAGTTGTAAAGTATAATATATTTTTCTAATACATACAATACATTAGAATGCAATGTGTAATACTTTTCTTCAAAGTTGTGCCTTTTAAATATAAAACAGAGACTTTCTACGGAGTTGTAAAGTCGATACATTTATTTGATACATCTAATACATTGGAATGCAATGTGTAATACTTTTCTATAAAGTTATGTCATTTAATAATAAAACAAAGAATTACTAAGATGTTGTAAAGTATAATACATGTTTCTAATATATCAAATACATTAGAATGCAATGTGTAATATTTTTCTTCAAAGTTGTGCCTTTTAAATATAAAACAGAGACTTTCTACGGAGTTGTAAAGTCTAATACATTTGTTTGATACATCTACTACATTGGAATGCAATGTGTAATACTTTTCTACAAAGTTATGCCATTTAATAATAAAACAGAGAATTACTAAGAAGTTGTAAAGTATAATACATTTTTCTAATACATCCAATACATTAGAATGCAATGTGTAATACTTTTCTTCAAAGTTGTGCATTTTAAATATAAAACAGAGACTTTCTCGATTGAGTGGGTCTCGCTTCGCCGATGTTTCTCCGCAAAGAATCAGCTTCTCGCTGCCAACACCATCCGGTGCACGTCCATCGACACCCGATACAACGACGTGGAGTTTCTTGTGACAGAACAACAAAAACCCTTTCGTGGAGTTTCTTGTGGGCTTCGGAAGCGGGTCTGGGCTCGCGGGCCTGCTCGGCAGACATCATCGAAGAGGGTTGGGCTCTATTTCGGGCTGGAAAGCTTTTGGGAAGAAAGAGAGAGTGGGGTGGGAAGGAGAGAGAAAGGAGTCAGAAATGAAGCATTGCTTAATATAGTGGAGACCAATTGTTGCTGTTGATTTCTTGATGAGAAAGATTTGTGGTTGTTGTCAGAGGCCATTGAATTGTAAATGAAAGGAAATAATTTGTGCGACAATGGAGAAGGTGACGGGGTACTGCTGGAGATTGAAGATTTGATTTGAGGGCTAGGGCACGGGTAGATCGGGTCAATTGTTGGGTCATATTTGGGTTAGGCTTGGTGGGCAAAATCTAACGGAATAGATCTCGTTAGATTGAAGTCCCGATGGAGGAGGCTTCTTCTATTTATTTATGGAACAAATCCAAGAAAGGCAAAACAAAAATAATTAATCCAATTAATTTTATAAAGAAAAAAAAACGTGGAAATTAAAATTTCCAACAATAAATTCTATTTACTGTATCAATTGTCGCCACATATATTTTGATCGGATGTGAATCCATTTATGAGGGTCAAAGAGGCATTAATTACAAATCAATGTAAGCTTAGCGTAAAGACATTGATCAAGCATTTTCTACGGAAGAAGAACCAATATGACAACCAATAAATACAAGTTTTGGAGTTTTTTTTTTTTTTTTTTTGAAAATAAGTTTTTGGAGTTATTGAAGACCATGTATTCGAGTTCTCGAAGTGTCTTATATTTGTCTATCTCAGATTAGGGGTTGATTGCTTTTATTTTCAATTTTGAGGCAAAATATACAAGCTAGGGCCAAAGTTCATAACTTTTAGGTTGAAAGTAGGTCCAAACAACCAGAGTGACAGTGAGGACTTGTTTGGGCTTAATGATAGGAGTGGAAAAAATCCTTATCCTATGTTATCATTGTGTTTGGGGTCAATGAATTGGACACGTATGATAGTGTTCGGGCCAGAAATTAATCCACGTTTCAATTGAAACTGGATTATACCCCCTGAGGTGTTATTAATTTGTATCATCTTTTCCACCCTTCTGAAATGACTTACATACCTGATGTGGTGGTAACACTATATTCTTCAAAATCCTGAGCTGGAAGTCTACAAGTAAATTGGGTTATTGTCTGCAACACAACAAGTCGTTAGGGCGCCGGAATTTTTCCCGGCGATAACCCTCCAACGCTCAAGTCAGATTAGATAGCCAAAGAATAACTAGAATCTACAAGACTAGATATTGCAAAAATGAATTTCATATCTTGGAAATGGAATTGGAGGTGATACTTATAGTATCTAAAAGCATGAGTTATTATCTGGTGGTATATGGTGCATGGACCATGTGGGCCCATTGAGTCTATAAGTAAAATTCTTGTTGGACTGCATTATATTTGGACATTTGGGCCTTTTTAATATATATGCTCATAATAAAAATTATGTTGAGCCCATCAATACCCTTAAAAATGTAAGGATTTGGCCTATTTTGCCCCTGAATGTCTTAGAAATTACATGATGCCATCAAATAAATAGATGTCTCTTTCATAAATCACGTGTAATCAATGATCCCAAACACAATCCAAGATTATTTCTTATGATAAAAGACACACATAATATATATCACCAAACAAAATTTAACACTAGACTAAAATAGGTCCAACAATAATATCATCAGCAATCCACTATTACTTATCATTTCCCATAGTTTCCCATCAATTCTCCCAAACGAGTCCTGAGGTGACAGGGAGTTGCGTTTTGGAGAGGCGTCACGCCCAGGACATTGATAGACCGCGGCGGCAATTTTGGGGAATCGAGAAAATACAAACATCAAATGGGTGTTCGTATTTATAATTTTAAAAGATAATTGATTTTATCCATAATTAGGTCAAACTTTAAGATGGTTTATGTAATTATTCTTATATATAATCTAAATATCATCATTCAGAATTATAATGAAGGTCGATTTAAATACAATCAAACATTTTAAATCAAAACATACATTGTTATATTTGTACACAAAAGAGTTGATCCACTTCATATTGCAGGAAAGAAAAATAGAGGGACAAGAACCTCTCGTTGAAAAACCCTAACCAAGTTCAAAAAGTTTATCCCATTTCAAACTTATTCATCACCCTTCAAAAAAACTGGTTCTAACATTTGATTAAGGAGTTTTTCGTGGCCTAAATAGATGTAAAAAACAACTTTAGTGAAAAAGTAAAAGGAGAAACAAGTAAATAACAAATTGTTCTACCATTTTACTTGTTGCCAGAGGTAAAATTTTGGGAAATTAGAAAAATTGCCCCTTCATGTGGGGTATTAAAGTATTAAAATTTGATTTATGCCCCCGTATCTACTATTTACCTAATTGCCCATCTCACAGCCCACCAAATCTGTTCAAAGAAAAAATCAAATTCACAATTTTTTTTGCATATTTCAAGAACAATTACAAGTATATACTCATTTTGTGTACTATATCTAACAATGTAAAATTGTATCGATTCTAAAAATCCTAGTCATGTTAGTTTTGACAGTATTCGTTATATTTAACTGAATCTGAATTTAAATTAATTTGAAATGGTAAATTGGCCAAATTTTTAGGATTTTTATAATGGGTATAAATTGGTATTGTTAGATATAATATAGAGAGAATAAGTATCCAGTTGTAATTATTCTTGAAATGTACAAAAAAAATTGCAAATTCCATTTTTTATTTGAACAGAATTTGATGGGCAGTGAAGTGGGTAACTATGTGGGTAGTGAGTTGGGCAGTAGGTGTAAGGGTATAATCAAGTTTTAATAGTTTGGAGGCATTTTCATTAATACCCCTAGGTGGAGATTCATCAAATTTCCCTAAAATTTTGTTCTTACCATATGTACACAGTTTCTGTAATTTAAATAAATTTTGCTAGTACCATTTTTGCAAATGTGCACATTTTTTGTAGTTCTTGAAATGTTCATAAAAAGAGTTCCATTTATACCAGCAATCAAGAATCCTTAGATAATAAGGGTTAATTACAAAAATTACCCATGAAGTTTCGTCTAATTATAAAAAATGAAGTTTAGTCTAATTATAAAAAAAAAAAAAAAAAACCTGTTCGTTCTAAAATTGCAAAAATGTCCCCTGACATGGTTTCAGCTTACAAAACTGCACCATCAAGCGGCCTCAAGATGGGGATATTTGTTAGGTATAAATACAAACTTCAAGAGAATATTTGTAATTTTGAAAGGTGTGGTTTTTGTAAATATCCCCAAGTAATAATTCCAATATGAAACACTTTCAAGCCACGAAATGAAGCAGTTCATCATGCATGCAATTGGAACTTTTCACACATGATTTTTAGTATTACAGAAAGACACAAATCAACTCAAGATGTAAAAATGTACAACAATATATACCACATTATCCATCTCAGATCAAAACTGAGTCTCTACCATTAATAATCTATTCATATACTAATAGATAACAAATTAAGAATTTCAATCAACTACAGATATGTATCCATCTGAACATAAAAGAATGTGACCTTGAGGTGGCGAGCATAGCGGCACACCAGTCGGCCAAAAATGAATTTGACGTATCAATGAAGTGTCTGTCTATACACGAAAGTATCCAAGGAGGAACGAGAGAAATGAAAGGAAAGCGAAGATATTTCTTTCTCTGAGTCTTCAGTAAACACAAACCAAGTCCGTCCCGGCGTTAATAGAGCAGCATGAAGAACTACAACGGCAATCAAAAGGCAAAAAACAGAACTGTTAGCATCACATTTCCAAAGTCACAAAACTGAAAGAGTTGACATGAGATACATAATTTCTGACAAAATATAAGACGGAATCAAACTTCAAGGAGTTTTTGCAATTTTCAAAAACCTCTAGGTTTTTGTAATTAGAACCTCGGGGGTGGGGGTGGGGTTGTAATTATCCCAAGAATTAGAAAGAACAGGGGTCTGCCTCAATGGTTCAAACAGCTTTATTCCTGTATGGGACCATCGTTTTCTCTTCCAGATGGGTAGAAGTGAAATTATGTTGTGATATGATATATTAGGGACAATACCTATATTTCAATGGTTCAAACGGAGCCTATGTTTGCTCCCGAAATTAGAGGAACATTAAGATGCATACAATCATTATGCAAATCGTATTTTTTTCTCCAATGCTTACTTTCCACGACTGGAAAAAATCGTATGCAGGCACATCTATCTGCCTTATGGTTTGTCATCGAAGATGGATCCATAAAAATCAAGAAAATCAACACAGCTAACAACTCATTTTCCACGAAAGTAAAATTATCCATTTAAATCATCATTTCCCTCTTTCCAGCATTCCCAAATGACGACTTTGACTTGTGCGCATTTCCTACTCTGAAACTTTTTCTCAATCAGTTCTCAACATTTTCAAGTTCCCGAGAGAGAGAGAGAGAGAGAGAGAGAGAGAGAGAGAGAGAGAGACTTAGACATGTAGGATGTAGAAAATTAGAAAGTCTACGTCGTCTGATCTCTCCGAGTCTATGTCTGTATCAATGGACCCAAAATAAGTTACTTATATTGTAATATAAAGTACCTCAAGACAAGATGACAAGTCCAAGATATATTGCTCCACAAAGAAATATGAAGGATATCATTCCCCTGCAAAAAGGTTTTAACAAGACATCAGTTTCACATCTTAACTCATCAAACAGAAAAACTGTGAACACTTTATTGCTTAAGATTAATCTAGCTTAAGAGTAATTGAAATACACGGATGTAGCACGTTTCAATTAGGTTACATTAGGATTGGAGGATTTGGCAAAGGAGATTTCCGATTACTCTAATATTGAGTAGATTTTAAATCATCATCAACTCAAAATGGTTACTAAATACTCCTACCGTCCCAAATATATAGTCCATTATTCCTTTTTCGGATGTCCCAAATATATAGTCCAGTTTCTATATTTAATAGTACTTTTTCCATTGTTTTACAATTATAACCCTATTTAATATGCATTTTATAATTTACACTACTCATTAAATAAGGGCAAATCAAGTAAAATTTAGTATATTTGTAATTTCCAATACTTTTCTTAATCTATGTGAAAAGTCAAACTGTACTATATATTTGGGACGGACGGAGTATTTGATATCAAGAATAAGTGAACACAATCCAAGCAAGTGCGAGGAATTTGCTATTACAGATTTCAGGGCTTTAGCTTCAAATCCTCCAATCCGAGCACAACCTTAGCATTTCCACAATGATGTAATACCTAATTTTCATGAAATATTTAATTTTCATAAAAAGCGGTCATGTTCCATGATGTACATGTTGATTTTACAATATCAATCATTACAACATGACTAGAGCAACTATCTCAACTCATCACCGTCTCATCGTATTTTCCATGCAAGTGGAAAAATCTATGATGATGATGGTTTTGGAATTTCATCTCATTTCTCCTTCGAATGAAGGTTCGTCGAGAAGGGCATCCGGCGTAAAACTTTGCCATTTTGCTTTTTCTGTGATTTTGTAGTGTTAACTAATTTTAGACAATTAATTGATATTATAAACTTCACACTACCGACCCTACACAATCGGGTAAGCGCATTGATGATGAAGATGATGATGATGATTTATAAAAAGAGTAAATAGAAAAATCACGATTACTGGCAGTATCCGAACCAAATATCGTCTTAAGGTTATGAAAAGTTTGTCCTCGTCTCATGAGTAAAGACCCTGAACTTCAATTTCTCAAGCTCTTTGAAGAAATACATACCAAATAACTCCCCATGCAACTCCATTACAAGGGCACGGGCAAAGTTCTGCAAACTTCTCAGCATCACTTGAGTGAACCCTCCGAGATATCAAATCATCATATATATCTGCATCATAACAGATAGTTATATTTACGTTCTGCTTTTCAAAACTTTATTCACTTAATTTGAACAAAGTGGAATTTGTACCATAGACCGAAAACAAACTATTCATAACACCTGCCACGCAGAGGAAAATGCATAAGGAATGGAAAATATAATGAAATGAAGTTGAATAAAAGAAAATTAAAAGTACAACAGGGATAAAGAACCCGTACCGATGAAGAGAATAATGTACCGAAGGATACGGACTGTAGTTAATTCTTGCAGCACCCAAATAACGGCAATAAAAACGATAAATCCTGGCAAGCACATGCAAGAATTATCCTCGATTCCTCAGAAGTTATTACAATGCAAAGTAGACTTAGAAGTGAAGTAACTCACCAATACAAAGCCCTCGTAGTGTCCACTGTTCAAAAATAAAAAAATAAAAAATAAAAAAAAATTAGTACGACACAAAATCTGAACATGTGGAACCATTTTTGTAAAATTCTTACATTTTTGGCAATGAAGAGTACGATAAGAAGGGAAAGGATTAGACAACCAGCAGCGATCCGTGCAGTGAGAAGATTTGTCGATGCAAGTATGAGAGCCATACCCCAAAATGATGAACCGAGATCTACAATGGGGAGGATATAATAAAGAATGATGAAGCAACATAAAAATTTGAATGAAAATTTTGAATTTTAATGAAGCTTATGCTTAGAAACGGCAACAATCTTGAGAAGAAAAAAAAACGAAACTCAAATGGGAAAAGAGTATTACATCCAGCCGGCAAGATCAACCAATATATACCACCGCGTGTTTGAGTGACGCCACCTTCATTTGCATGAACCTGGATGCCTTCTACCTGCATGTAAAAGGATGAAACATGAAATATGAATGTAGTTAAAGGTTCCCAGAACTAGCAAAATAAACTTAAAGTAGGTAACCCTTGTACAGACAAAATTTTGCTGCAATTTTAATTTTTATCATTCATTTTATTTTAAATGGACAAAATACATTTGACAGATGATAGGAAAAAAGAGTGATCGAGTTGTTGTACATCTATGACATGTTTCCCTTCTCGGAAAATCTAAAAATCCTTGGCCGGACCACTTAGCTCAGAGAGAAATGTGAACAATGCATTTGTCGCTGAGCAAGCTTTGATTCAGAGACAAAATTTAGGAATTTTATTTTGATTTCAAATATATCAACAAAAAAATTTTAAATGGGAATCTATCCGTTAAAAAAAGAACAAACATTTTGGTTCACGCTGCTGAGATATATCACTTGTGAGTTGTCCCACATTGATTAGTTAGAGGAAGAGAGCCTTGTTTAAAGTAAAATTTGACAGAAACTATTTATCTACTATTTTAAGTGCTTCAATTTTATAAAAAGCAAAATTTGTGAAACAAACATTTTGGTTCATGCTGTAGAATTTACAATCTGAATAAATTGAGATATTTTCAAATTTTAGAACATTTATCTTCTATTTAAGTGCTTCAATTTTATAAAAAGCTATTGGTGATAACACTAAGTCTTTACCATTAACAAAAGCTTTTAGAAGATAGTGGAAACTAGATGCATTGTATTTTAGCTCCTGAATGGCTAATTCAACATAGCTATATCTTGTTGAACAGTTGTATCCTTCAAGATTCAGTTTTGAGGCACATATGTATTATATGATAGATTTCTTGCTTATCTACATCTTCTACATATTTATACAAGCACATTAATTACATTCATGAAAATATAAACCAAAATTTGAGGAATCCTAATTTAAATAAAATGCCAATGCAGTGAAACATTTCACGATAATATAGTTCATAAAAAGCATGAACGAGTTGCAGATATCATAAGAGTACTTGAACTTCAACAATTAAAATCAATCTTCAAGCCCACGGAGCGAACAAATATCAGGAAAATGTTTTCTACCTCACCACATGTAAGCTTACAAGCAATTGCATGGCTTGCTTCATGAAGAAACACAGTGATGAGCTTAAACGGTGTCAGTAGAAATGTCCTCCATAGCTGTCAGTATCATCACAGGGTATAAATGAGATAAAGGATACAAATTTCAAGGATCAATGTAATGAAAATTTATTAACATCAGCTCAAGATAACTCGGTCCAGCAGGAGAGAGCTCTAAACCGAACGCAACTTTATTAATAATTTGAGCCTGGCTTGATTTCTTAACAAGCCATCTAAGGCAAGCATTAAACGAGTCAACCACAAGTCAAGATTCAGTATATTTGTGGCTTCCTAATGCACTTTCCAGCAGGAATTAGATACGTATAGAGAGTAAGATTGAGAGAAAGGTCCATTTCATTACGGCATTCTCTTCTTGATCACCTCAACCAATTCACAGTTGAAATAAAACCTAATCCTATTTGTTTCTAACTAATGCATCATGAGACCGGTAAATGCAGACAGAATTTTCGTTGATCAAAGATTTAACTTGTGCATAAATTTGATGATATTGTACAGATATTTTTTGGCAAATCAAGTTATTCTAGCGCAAATTCAATGACGGATTTTTATCTTAGTTCCGTTGATGCATCATTGCATGATGGATTTTGGTCCTCAAGCTCTAACTTGATATCTCCAGTCATGATAAGCCTATTCATATCTGACAAAAGGGATAAATTTGTAGTTTTTTTTTTAACCAGTATCTATATAACGACTAAATCAATCAATAAACTCCTGAAAACAAAATTTAAAGAGCCAATTAATACCATTACTATAAATTACTAAATAACAAAAAATATCAGGATGCCTTTGCTGAAACAGTGTGCAATTAACGCTGCCAGTATCAATACCACGAGTTTGTAGCTTAAGTGGTATCACTGACCTTTTTAAGGCTGTTGACCGGGGTTTCGAACTCAATATCTCTCAGTTTCTTTGAAATTTATCCCCTCCCCAACCAGTAATTCCAACTTATTCCAGTATCAATTGTTTTCCCCATCGGCTAAGTAAATCAATTATCAAGCACCTTTTACAAATGCAAAAATGATCTTGAAAAAGATTTAAAAAAAAAATTAAAAGCCCAATAAACAAAATGGGGTAAAAATCACACAAACTGCAAAAGGGGCAAGCAACATCGCAATAATGGTAGAAATATACGCTTACTTAGAATTCAAGAATTTCAAGAAAAAGGGCAGAGATATTCATTGCAGAGAAAGGGGAAAAACATTAAAAAAAAAAAAAAGCTGTCTTTACTGAATCTACAGCCAAAAGTAACATGAAATAAAAAGTGTACTCCAAAGAGTCAAACAGGAATCAAATTGGAGCAGAAAAGGAAGAAAAAAACTTACAGCAAGAATAACAAGAGTGAAGACGCCAATGGTGGCAAGAAAGACTACTTGTTCATGCTGGCAACAATTACTCAGTTCCCAGTTGGGATTCATGCTTCTCTCTCCCTCTTGCAGGGGAAAAAAAAAGAAAAAAAGAAAGAAGTTTTGAAAATAATTGAAAAAATCAAGAATCTGAAAGAGGAAAATCAAGAGCCCAATCAGAGGAGGAGACAGAGTAAAAAAACTCTTCTTGATTTTAAATTTTTTTGTTTGGCTTAATGTTTGAATATGTCCATGTTACGCGGAGTTGGTGTCCTAACTGGCAAGGTGCAGAATGGTAATTTGTTTGCTGCCAATCGGGTTTGCCAAACAGACCTTTGTCGTTTCCTTGGAGACCGACCTTTCGTCTAAGTCTTTGATAAAATAAGTAAAACCAGTTCTTGGGTTTGTTGAGTGGGCTTATTAAATGGGCCTCAAAAAATCCAAACTCTTTTCTCAATATAATTGGGATTCCATTTCCATTACATAAGCCCACACAGACCAGTATCGCTGAATCTTAAAATTTTCTTAGTGATACACTTACCAATCAAGTATTTTTTCAATTATGTTCGTTCCATTTTCTAAAATTTTATCGTCTAACTACGATTGATCTCCGCCTGGCGTTAAACTCCTCATGTACACCAACGTTATTCTTTCGATTAGGTCCTGCCAATGGCGTGGCCGAAATTATTACGGGGTGAGCCGATCTGAAATTGGGGTGTGTCGGATAAAAAGATACACATAAATATTAACTAAAATAGTTTTTTAAAATTTTACCTAGTAAATTTTTTTAAAAAAAAATTGGGGGCCGAGGACACAGGTTGGCCCCTACCGCGCCATTGGGTCCCGCCTAAACCCGTCCAGGTTCCGCCTAGGCGTTAGGCGCAAATCTGCCGCCCGACTAGCGCTTAACGATCGGACTTTGGAACTGGTTCATTTTAGATAGGAACTATAATTTATTTTAAAACGATCGGACCTTCGAACTGCTAGATTAGTTGTTTGAACTATCACGGTAGTTCAAACTACTCATGATCGTTACGAACTACCATCCTAGTAGTTTGAACAACCATGCATGTAGCTCAACAACAAAAACATATACAAAACCTAAAATACACATATAAATACACCCAGAAATACACACACACACACAAAAATACACACATACACACACAGAGAAAACACATACATACAAACCAAAAAACACACATATAAATATGTGCACAAATACACACACACACGCAAAAATATATATATATACACACGCACGTTACAAATATATATATATACACACACACGTACAGATATAGACAAAAAATGACAAAATGGAGAAAAGGAGAAAAAACACCATATAGAGAGATTTTTTGAATTGGAGAATTGGGGAAAATTGTTGAGTTTGACATGGAACAAAAACACGTTCATTTTGAAAAGGAGAATTGAAGGGGAATATGTGTAAGTTTACAAAATATTAAAGTCAAAGACCATTTTTGATAAGTGATCGGGTCAAAAGGTCATATTTGATATGATAAAAACTCCTGTCAGACGGTCTAACGGCCCAAAATTCATTAGACAAATCTCAATATCGGCCCGATGGCATTTTTATAATATTAATAATGGTGTTTTCATAATATTCAGGGACCGGTATTAGCAGTACTTAAGAAAAGTATTAGTTGTCCTTCAAAAAGTATTAGTACGTAGTTCACTTAAAATATTAGTTTTGTAGTATTGGACAATGATATTGAATCAGGATAATGCTGAAAAGTATTAGGTTTTTATCTGAGAAGTATTAGTAGTACTTTTGAAAAATATTAGTAGGTAGTTCACTTGAAAATATTTAATAGCCTCTTAAAAAGTATTAGTAGTCCCTTTGAAACGTATTAGTAGTTCCCCTGGAAAATGTTAGTTTTTCTCCTGAAAGGTTTGTAGTACTTCTCCTGAAAGTATAAATTTTCTAATAAAAATTATTATGGTTCCTACAAAAATACTTAGTAGTCCAATTCGAAATGTATTAGTCTTTTTTTACCATCATGTCTTTTTCCCTCATGAGTATATGACGTAAAAACACAGAAATTAACCAAGAGCACTCAATACATAATGTGAAGGAGAAATCACATAAACTAAATTCTCAATTTACTTATTCAATATTTTTTGGCAATTAAAAATCTATATATACATAGATATATGTGTCTGTATGTATTTATGTGTATAATAATTTAATATATGTGTTTGTATGTGTCTGTCTCTATATACAGGTTTGAAATTACAAAAAACTTTCCACAAGGTAAAGGTAAGAAGGTCTATAAAGAGGGAACAATTAACATATTGCAATCATAATCTCCATCTGTATTTCCGTGAGTGTGTTTTGTGTGTGTGTTGATATGATAGAGGCCACAAGCATCGGAAGGATGGAGAGACCAAGATCTGCCCTTTTTTGTTGTTGTTGAGTTGGATATGAATCGGGTTGTTTGTTAAGGATCCGCTCTAATTGATTAGATCTTTAAACCATCGACATGATACCTACTCATTTGATACATACACTAAGACATATACCCAACCTGGGCCTGCTTTATTTGGGACTGTTATTGAGCGAGTAAATGGGTTTGGGGCAGGTAATGCATTTTCAGACTCGGACGGGTTTGGGTCGAATAATGAATTTAATAGTACCCGATTCAAACTCGACCCACCTAATTCTTTTATTGAGAAGTAAATTTTTTCTTAGGTTTTTTATCATGTTTATTTTGACAATTAATATATTTACACAATTATATGCATATCTCATTGAACATAATTTTTGTAATAATATCATGAAAATAAATCATACAAATAAATTTAAATATATGACATAAGTGGGTTTAATGGGCCTAGATTAGGATGAGTTTGTGATGGGGTCCGGGTCCTTTGCAACCGTAATGGGGTAATCTTGGGTCCAGGCGGATCCGACCGATTGACATCCCTAGTTGGTGACCGTAGTGGTGTCTCACTCCTTTGGTTTTTACTTACGATGGATAATTCCCGTAGAAGAAGAAGAAGAAAATAATGAATATATATACAATTTATTTAATGAGAGATAATTTTTAAAAATATATACACGTAATTATGATATCATATATCTATTTTTTATTATTTCTTACTAATAAATATTTTTAAAATTCAAATGTTGATTTTATTTATACAACTGAATATTTATTTTTTTAAATCTTTAGTTCTTTGTTTACTCATTTTAATTCTACAACTCATTTATAATATTTTTATAGTTTTTCTTTACAATTTGATTTGTCACGCCCCAAACGAATTGGTCGCGGCGACGATCCACAACTTAAATACAAATAACCAAACGATCTAAACGAATATCATCGAGAACCCATGGAGCAGTCTAAATAGCGGCGAAATAAATAACAAGTACAAATACAACTTACGATCCACAATCCATAATCCGAATTACATACCGAAGATCAACCAAATATAACAACTTAAAGTCAAAGGGTCCTACGCCCTTGATTACAAACCGGAATAGAAAGAAATACAAGAGTCGAACAACAAACACAAGATAAGAGTCAAATCAACAACAAGGAGAAGTAGTAAATCCAACAAGCGGAGTACAAGGTCTCAATCCGGGGCGGTTCGAAGATCTTCAACGAAATCCTCATCTAAGGTTAGAAAATAGATGGGGTGAGACAATCTCGGTGGATGTGGTGATCGTGTGCGGTGTGGCGCAATATAGTTAATGTAAAAAAACGATTATATGAAAACGCGTGAGTATGATGCATGAATTCACACCGATTCATAAGCGTCGTGATAAAAATATTTAAATAATATACTTATACGATTCAAGAAAACGATTCAGTCACACGGCACTATGTGATTGATCGAAGACAGGTAGGATTGCGTGCGGAAATGTAACGCCAATCCCATGCAAGCAAATAATGGTTGCGTCACGGTTTGTAGCGCCAACCAATGCAAAAACAAGTAGCGGTTTGCGTGCGGTTTGTAAGCGCCAACCAAACGGGTCCGATAACTCCGGAATCGTGTGAATCGAACAGCGATTCCTTCGTTCTTCCTTGTAACTCCCGAGGCGGGATGGTCAAGACCGGTCACCTTATCGCTCCATAGGCAAAGACAAAATCCGGTGGAGCTTGCAAGGCTCGGATCTGTCATAATCATGATTATACCTCAAATACTACGACCCGCTTCCCTTGGACACTCCGTCCCTCGATTCGCGGGATTAGGGCGATGGGGCGGAAGAGTGGAATAGCGGCCGAGCTGCCGGTTCCATCCCCAACGTATCCATTCTCGACCGTGAGCTCGATACACCAAGTTGACTTCGGGCGGGGAAGGTAATTACAATCTGGCGTGTCAACCAGGCGATCAAGTATTATTGATTGAGAAGCGTTTAGGAAAATTTTTGAAAATTCGCGAGAAGCAATTTTGCGTTGGTGGAGTTTTGGATGAAGATGATTATCGGAAGGGTAAGCAACCTTCGATATCTTGAAAGATTAGGTGGAACATAAGTCCCGTTATAGATTCAAAATCGCAAGGTGAGGAAGTCGCTCCGCGATCGGGTATTAATCGGTCAAATTGATCCGATAAGTCAAGGATTTTTGGGAAAGTAAAATAATTTAATTAAATCTCCAAGTCAGAGGGTCCAGGGCTATTTTAGTAAAAGAAAAATAATTTTAGTTAGGTCCTTTATAAAGAAGAATTGCAATTTAGCCCCGTTTTGTAAAAACCAATACTTTTGGGGTTAAAAATTGAATAAATAAATATCCCGACCTTGAAACATTATAAGGTCAGTTCCTAAATTCTCCAAATTGTTCACAGATTCAGGTTTTTAAAGTTTTGAGGTCGGGCTTTTGTAAAATTCTCACATTGGCCCCAAATTTGTAAAAATTGCCAATTCCGACCTTAAGTTTAAAATAATCGGAACTCACAAACCGGAAGGGCTTTTAATGTAATTCCAGTTGGAAAATGTCACTAAGGTTAGTAGGATATTGGGACAAAAGCAGTGTTTAAAAGAAATATGTGTAGGTCCTTTAACATTTGAAAATATCATTTTTATCCCATTTTGAAATAATTGCCTTTAAGGCTTTTAGGGTCCAATTGTTATGAAATTTGAACCTTGGGTCCAAAATATAATTAAGTTATAGTTAAGTTAGTATTTCCAGGTGCATGGGCTGCATAAATCCTAGAAATTTCATTTGGGTCCTCAAGTTTAGTATTTTACACATTAGTCCCTCAATTTTAGTAAAATTGTTTTCCAAGCCCTAACCACTTGGATTTTTGGAATACTTTTAAAATATGTAATTCCCAGTACCTTAAGAATAAAATTTCAAATTTTAAAGTTTAGGTCTGGTGCAGTTTTAAAAATTGCAAATTAGCCCTTAAACTTTCAAAATTTTACAATCTAGTCCTTGGGCTTTTAAAGGTTGATTTTATTTATCTTAAAACTCTTAAAACTTTATTAAAATGTCAAAAGTTATTTTGAACCTGAGTACAGTCCCAATTTTCGAAATTTGCAGAGGGGTCCTTTAACTTTCATTTTCTTGCAATTTAGTCCATCAACTTTCCATTTTTACATCAAAACATAGATTTTAAAGATCATACACATGCATATCCAATACATACAAGAATTCATCAATTAAAACATTAAATTGCACATGCATGCACCTAAAATTCAATAAATAGCAAATTTGAGCAACTCTTGAGAATTTTCATGACTTGATACATAAAATTGACATGCAATACATAGATTATATATATCTCAAGGCTCATGATCAAATTTTCTACATGCATTTAATAAAAACACCTAATAGTTGGAAAATATTTCTCCACCCACCTTAAAATTGGGAATTGTGAAATAAAGGATAATTTCACAATTTTTGGATGAGGCTTCTTAGGTCAGCCCTAAGTCAAAAAAAAAATATCAAAAATTTGTAGTTAGAAAATGAGAGAAAAATTAAGGAGAAAAGAAGGAGATAAGAAAATGAGAAGGACTACACTTTACCTTGTGTAGTAGGTGTTTGGAGACTAGTTGAAGCTTAAAAATTGGAAATTTTGGTTCAACTCCAAAATCTCTAAGGTCAGCCCCTATTTCTCAAAAATGAAAAAGGGGTGTTAAAATTTGAAAAAAATAGAAAGAATAGGAAAGAAGGGTGCAATACTCAATTCTTACCTTGTAGTCAAATTCCTCTACTAGTTCTTCTTCAAGTTTGAAATCCTTCTTCAAAATGATGTCAAGCTCTAATCTTCAAAGTCTTCTAAATGTACCTCCAAATCAAATTCAAACTTAAGTTAAGAAGGTGGAAGAGGTGAACTATGTGATATCAAAAATGGATTGAAGATAAAATTTCTTACCTTGTAGTATGGTTTGGTTCGATTTTTATGAAGAATAAGGAGAGAATTCTTGAAAAATTTTCTAAGTGTTGAAGAAGAAAGTGAGAAGAAGAGTAGAGAGAAGTTGGGAGTTTAGAGAAAAAGAGGAGAATTTTGTGTATGAGATGAATGTGTTGGTGAAAAATGAAATGAATTTTGGCACAAAATGGCCATTATGGCCGTCCACTTTGAGGAGAGAGGGGAGGAATTTTGTTCAAATTGTGTCTTACATTTTGCCTCATGCATGGGAGATAATTTGAAGGTCAAAGGTATGGGCAAGACTTAGTTTGAATGGAATGTTGGAGGACTTTCAACATGTTAGCAAAAATATTATTAAAGAAGTAATATAAGAGATAATGTGTATAATGTTTGAATTAATGGTATAATTATACACAAGATGACTAATATAAGGTGTAAGTGTACAAGAGTTGGATGATATTTTTACTCCAAAAATATCCATATTGGCAAATCCACTATGAGGGCATTATGGTAATTCCATATATTTTTTTTTGTCCCAAATTTGATGATAATAGATGAAATATATCAATCTCCAAAATAATTAGTGATTTCCTTGATCACTTGTAAGTCTCATGATCACTTAATCTAAATCAAAATCAAAATCTTAATTCTATAAGGTAAAAGTCTCTAAAATAAATAGTCTCTTAAAATTCTAAGGTAGCTAATAAATACAAAAATAGTAATAATGATCAATCAAGTGATCATAAATGCAAAATAAATTAATGATGATCATGATCACAAGTAATTAAATAAAATGAAATAAAGTACAAAATGTATATATTATTAATAATTACCCGTCAAAATGACACGGTAAAATAGTCGATCAAATGTATAAACGACAATAAGGATCAATTATAAGCTCGGAAAAATCGGGGCTTCACATCCTCCCCTCCTTAGAGGAATTTGGTCCCCAAATTCTCTTGGAAACTGCCTCGCACTTGTCATTCCACTCAAACTTGACTTTGCTTTCCGGGTTAGTCGAGTGAGTGGTCCGACTATCTTGGAGAAATCCTGGATAAATCTTCGATAATATCCACTAGTCTAGGAAACTCTTGATTTCCGTTCTGGACTTAGGTTGTTTCCATTCAACCACCGTCTATACCTTGAAGGATCTCTTTTGCAATCCGGTGTCGGATACTATGTGTCCCCGAACGCGACTTCACTAAGCCAAAATTCGCACTTGCTGAATTTGGCATACGACTTATGCTCTCGTAGTGTCTCTAAAACAATTTTTTAGATGACGTTAGGTGCTCTTCTCTAGACTTAGAGTATACGAGTATGTCATCAATGATTATCACTACGAATTGATCCAAATAAGGTTGAAAAACTCGATGCATCGATCCATAAATGCTTCTTTGGTGCATTCGTTAGACCGAAAGCATTATTACAAACTCGTAGTGTCCATATCGGGTTTGAAATGCGATTTTGAAATGTCTCCTTCGCGGATCTTGATTGGTAATATCCTTGTTGTAAATCAAACTTGAGTACACCGTAACTCCTTAAAGTTGATCAAATAGTTAAATCATCATCGGGATGGGATATTTGTTCTTGATGGTCACGCACGCTATTAAGACCACGATAATCTATACATAGTCTTAATGTGTCATCCTTCTTTTTGACGAACAACCAGACAGTACTCCCCACGAGAGGCGTGCTCGGTCGGATAAATCCCACATCCATCGGTTTTACGTAATTGCGTTTTCAACTCTTGTAACTCAAGAGTAGCCATTCTATACGGTGTTACGCAATCGGGGCGGTCCCTGGCAACACCTCGATAGTGAACTCGACTTCCCTATCGGAGGGGCGGTGGTGAGTTCTTGTGGAAATACATCCGTATATTCGACACTTTCTCAGGTACTTGGTTGATTTGTGTCTCAACCTTGGGTTTGTTAATTACAAACGCCGGTACCCTTGAGCCCCTCTAGTGATCGCCCTCCTCGCTTTCATTGCTTTGAAATGATTGGGGCAATTTTAACTCGTGCCACTTCCCGAAATCTCCACTTCGGGTTTTCCGGTTCACATAGCTTAATGGACTTGTTATGGCGGTCCATTTGTGCATGGTGTGCGATAATCGATTCATCCCCAATATCACGTCGTATTCGAATATAGGTAATAGGATTAAATTGGCGGAAAGTTTATCTCGGCAATCTTAACTTTGCATGCATTATAGATAATATATGTTATGTGACTTGCACCCATAGGAGTTGTCACTTCTAAACATATAGGCATATGTTCCATGCATGCATGCGGTTTGTGTACAAAATGCGGTGCAACAAATGAATCGTTGATCCAGGGTCGAACAATGTTTTAGCGTAGTGGTTAGATACTAGAAGCGTACCTTCCACCATATATGTTGCCTCAGGAGCCTCTGTCCTTTAGTGCAAAGCTCGGCGGGCATCCTTGCGCCGATTACCTGCCATTTCCTGGCTTCGCGTCAGGGCGTGTCTGTTTGGTTCGGTCATCGTGCCGGGCAATCTTGCAGGTGGTGTTGATTACTACCACAGCGCAAACACCTTCCTTGTTTACGCCAACAACATAGATCGTTGGCGGTCCCGATTTAAAGCAATTGCACACACTTGACCCGATTTTCCTTGTCTTGGTCTCTTTCCTTTATCTGTTTTGTTAATTGGTCTCTTCCGAAACTTAGCGGCGGTTTAGATGGTTGTCCCACGCTATCCTCTTAAGAAGACTGTTCGATGGCCTATTCTCTAAATCATCCCAATACGGTTCGATCCCGACTCAATGCGGAGAGCCTTTACCGCGATCGAGTAGGTTGTCGATTCAACGATCGGTATTTTTTACGAGTTCGTTTCAATCCTCGAGTGAACTTGTAAAGCTTATCCTCTTGATGCGATTGTCCCCGGCATACTTGGACAATCGGTGAAATCGGACTCGTCTTGAGCTACGATCGGGTTCCTTGCCTCAATCGGGAATTCATCATGGCGCTTCTTTCACAACCTTTGTGGAATATCTTTCATTGAACTCATCCAAGAAATTTCCCCATGTTCGACTACCCCGGTCTATTCCCATCTCCTTTCAATCGCCTCCACACGATCTCTAGCGGCCAATTCCAGGCCGAAATACGGCGAGTGTGACTTTACGCTCGTCGAGTATTGGAGAGCATTGAAGATATTCTCCAACTTCTCTACCCATTCTTCTCGCCTTCAAATCGTCCGGCTCTCCCAAGAAGGCTGGTTGGTCGAACCGCGAAAATCGCTCCAACGTGCGATCGTTCGCCTCTACAGCGGGTTCGGGAGCACGAGGTTGAGCTCGCACTGTTGCCTCATGAAAACTAGTATTTGTTGTAAGGCTTGTGCGGTCAAATTGTCTCTGCGGCAGTAGAGGAGGCGGTGGTAATTCGGGAGAGGTACCCGATCCTGGGTACATCATCATCCCTCGTGGAATGCGACGAGGTCTCCCACGTCCTCGATGTTCGGCCATTCGTATCTTGAAGCGTTAGTTGTGATTCACGAGTAAATGAATATAATAATTATTCGCGTAAAGCAAGTGATATCACGGGAAAGTAACAACAAACACAAGATCTTGAATAAATAGCAAAAGACATATCCATTAATGTAAAACTTGAATACACCCATAAGTACAACAAGTAGTAATACTAAGTCGGATACATCGTAACCAAAATACATCGAATCTAGTACAAATAAAGGTAAGGTACAACATCGAATACACGACTACAACAACGAGTACAAACGACAATCGGCTAACTAATCGGTGAGATCGCCATCATCGCCGCTCGCAGACTATGTCCATAATCGGGCCAGGTCGGGTGAGGTGGCGCCTCACCTCGGGCCAATCCACGAAGTCCAACCATTTGCTCGAATCCACGAGGCCTCATCGAGTGGAGTAGCCTCGAGTGTCTCGGGTTCTCCAATGTCAAATTGGATCCTCCTCGGGATCCTCCTCGGCGTCAGTGCGGGCTCCACCTCGGGCGGTGGCAATGGGTGAGCATTAGGCGCCAAAGCGACCTCCCGGTGCGGCGTCTCCATGAGCTAGGGCACATGTGTAAGGTTGTAGGTCCCAAGGGTGTAAGTGTAAGGTTTAGAAGGGGGGTTGAATAAACCTTACCAAATTTTCGATTTAGTCTTTTAAATCTCTGAGTTGATTCTACACACAATTGTGTCCTTGATGGACAGTCGAATTAGTCACTCAAGAGTTAATCTCTCAATGTACTCACTTCGAGTTGATGGAGTAACTCATTTGTTGGCTATAATTTAACTCAACTGTGGTTTTATTTTTCATTGGAAGACTTAACACCCTTAAGTTTGATTAAGCAAGATTTTAGAGCTTGATTTAGTACTTATAAATTATCAAATGGATAGCAAATTTATCGTGAGATATAAGCGATTAAAAGTGCGGGAATTTAAATGCTTTGAAATGTAAATGACACAAAAAGTTTTTATAGAGGTTCGAAGATGGGGTAATTCTTCTACTCCTCTCTTCTCCAACTCCTGGAGGAATCCACTAAGTAATGATCAATTTACAAAGTGGTAACAGTCCAGATCTGTCTTGATCACAACGGCCGACTTGATCCTTAGGGACTCGATCCGAGACGCCTTGATCACTCACCGGCTTCTCGATGCGACTCGGCTTCTTCACAGGCGTTTTGCCTTTACTTACAACACTCACTTGCTCAAGCTCTTTGGATTTGATCACGAAGCCCTCCAAAAGCTTAAGACTTGGTTCAACCTTGAACCTTTCTACAATCCTTCCGGAATGTAGACCCCTTGTTTTCAAAAGTTTCCTCTTCAACGATAAGTTCTCTTTCCTTCACGAGGTGAGTGTTGGATTGATGCACTTCGTAATGTAGGCTTGAGGATTGAGAATGTTTCGTTTTTTTACGATGTGCTTGTATGTCTCGCGTGTGTGTCATACTTCTATCTCAAACAAACTCCTCGGCCTTTTATAGTGAACTTTCAAAAATTTGCCCATTGAAGAGATAGGCTTATTTTTGAAAGTCACTTTGCTATCGTCGTTGGCTTGCGATTCTTGGAATTGCCGTTTCCTCGTATGAATTGTTCTTTCACCTTTTCGAGTTCGACACGGTGTAGTGCTTCCCATTGGTTCATTCCTTTTGCACGCTCGACCGAGCACTCCAAGAAAGGTGGTATGGAGATATTACTTATTTAAGTAAATCTCTTGATTTACGCAACGGTTCTTTTACGATTATCTCGACTTGACCGCATTTCCTTGCTTTCCCCGGTGACTTAGAGTCGAGCTTCCAATCATGGATGACTCTTCATCACTTCAACTTGAGACTTGGCTTTTCTTGAGTTGACTTGGCGATGCTCCACTCACCGCATCTCACCGCTTCTTCTTGATGGGAGTTCCCGTCTACTCTTCTTTGCCATACTCACTGTCTCGCACAGAGTTTTCCTTCCATCTTGATTGTCTTCTTGCATGTTAGGGCGTAGGCGACTTAACTTAGCTTGGCGGCTCTATTCATTACAATGCATTTTACAACAAGAATTGGGGTGCCAACTTTCTATTCTAAGTTTTACATGGCATTCATCAAAATCTAAACAATAAAATTCCTAACAATTTCCCCCTTTTTGATGATGCCAAAACTTAAACCATACAAAGATGCAAATAACAAAGATACATACTGATAGTGTATTGACATAGAATGTATGCGCATCAATCTTTTTATTGATCATATCATTCTTGTACTTAACACAACTTTTTTACAAGGTGTATCGAGTATATACTTGTCTTCTCAAAAAAGATAAAGAATTTATAGCTTTATTACGGAAGACTTACATTGTATGTATTTACATAATAAAATACACGAAGGGTTGGACAACAACACTTCATCTCCTTCGTTGTCTCCTTCTTTCATCTTGTTCAAGATCTTCTTCTTTCTTCTCTTCTTATCGTCATCAATTGCCTTCTTTTTCTTTTCATATGCCTTCCTGGCGGCTTCATCTTTTCTTAATCTTTCTGTCTCTCTGCCATAGCCGAGTTTGTCTCTTGTTTTCTTCTTCTAATCTCTTTGCATACTCGGCGTTAGATTTAGCCACTTTTAAATTTGCCACTTGGTCAAGCCCGGCCCAAGATCCCTCCTTTCTTTCCCGGATCTACGTATTCAATATTCTTGGGCGGAGGCCTGGGTGCAAGCTTCTTCCTCCACATCGCTTCTTCCTCTACCTGCGGGCGTATCTTGTCTTTGGGGTCTTCTTCTTCCTAGCCGAGTGACTAGCGGTGGATCGCCAAGTCTCGCTGCTGTCGCCTTCTTCACATAACGTGAGACCCTTTTCCCGATAAGTCCCAAGCTTGAGCCATAGACATATTTGCAAAATATCCCTCGGTTCGATCGTTTTGAATTCGTCACCGATCGTGGCTCATCCCCGACATCGAAATGGCATATGTGTCTCTGTCAACCGGAATGCCTCCATGTTCTTTCAAGATGTTCATCACCCTGGCATCCATTCTTCCTTCCACTTCCTTCATCCCCGCTTCAATTGCTTTTCTCTTCTCGGCCCATAGATACAAAGCAGAGTGTTGGAGTGGCGAGTCACGGGAGTTTGCTTTGCTTATAATGTCACCGTGACAGGACCCCGGCTGAGGGGTTTGAGCAATCATCAAGGTCATATCTTTTGATCCTTCCCCCTCGATTTTCCTTTCTTTTGTTTCAAAATTTCCTCGGCTTATTTTCCCTTCTCACTGTTCCTTCTCACCGCTTCTCTTTCTTTTCGACTTGATTTTGTTTGCTTTAAGGTATTCCTCTTCCCCTTTTTGGCATCATCAAAGGATAGAGAACCCCAGGAACATCTTTGGCAAGCATGAAATCGAGCCTGCGGATAGTCGAGTTCTGCTTCAAGTCTGCTGCGTTGTAAGCGACGAATTGGTCGAGTAGCGTTGGACTCACAAATCGGCTTCATCTCGGCCATGAGAAGGTTGAATTTTCTAGTCATGTGTTCTTCCAAACGCTTTGTATATCATTTGTATTTTGCTCACGCCAGCAGCCTGATTTCGCGAAAGGTGTGAGCTTCATGCATATGCTCAATGTGTTCTCTCGGCTTCGTTTTTGCATCGGCATTTTCGGCTCTCCACACCCGGCTTATTGAACAAAGTTCAAAGTATCTCACCATTCCACACGCATTGATTCTTCTTTGTTGCCACCATTCCCTTATCCCGACCGTGATGCCTCTCAAGTCACCAGGTTGGCATCTCTTTGTCGATCGCATGTCCAAAGAGGCCTCGATGCCTCTCCATCCGTTCAACCTCGGCAAAGAGTGCCTTGAACACTTCTCGAACTTCACCGATTCTTCATTGCGGTGATGGCCATACAACATCAAAATCAAAATCGGGCTGAACAATGGTGCCCGAGTGAAAAAGAGGTGGTTTGTGATAGCGTGCTTGTTCGTTTCGACTCTTCGTGGAGTTCCTAGGTATTTCCGGTGAAAAAGGAAAAGACTCGACGAAGGATTCATCACCGCCAACTGGAATCTGTTTGATGATGAGTGGTGCGCGGGCGGTTCTTTTGGGAATTGATCCTGCTGCGGCTTGAGGAGCTGCGCGCAGCGGTCTCTTTGTTGGTCTTGTTGTGAGGTGGACCCGGCTTGCCGAGCCTCAAATTGTCTTAACGTACCGTTGTTGTCTCACTGATTTTTCCATTTCGATGAGATCGGTCCTCGGCCATCGAGCGTCATCGGACGATGATGAGATTTCGTGGTGGCTCATCATCAAAGTTAAAAGTTTGACGAGTAGTCTTGGGATCGACTTGCTCGTGCTTGGAACACCCGCAAATGAGTCTCTTGGATTTGTCATGGGGATGACTCGACTTCTTCTTCGCCTTTCGATCCCGGAAAAGTGACATCGTGGGTTATCCTGGGAATCATGAAGTGCGCGATCTCCTTCTCGGATGGGTCGATGATAGCGGGAGGGATGTTCTCTACTTGACTTCTTTACCCCGGGAAGTCTCAACCTCCCGTAGGCCTTCATTACCTCCAGCGGTCTCTCTTTGCTGAGGCACTGTCCACCCTTTCGACGAAGTCGTCACTGTCTTAGGGTCTTCTACACGATGGCATCCATTAGAGTCTCAACCCCATGGATTGCACTTTCATCGCCCAATGTTAACTCCCGGGTTGTTCCTTCCTCGTGCCTCGACCGCATCGCAGCCGGCGTCATTAGCCTTCGCCAGGAAGCGGTTGGCACCTCAGTGAGACAGTCTCAATCGCCTGCGAGCTTCGTTGATGGCAACTTGTTGTTCTTCTTGTGATTGTAATTTCTCTTCTTCGCCTCCTTGATTCGTTGTGGAGTCATCTGCAAAGATCCTCCGACCTTGCCGCAGTGGATGGAGTTTCTCCTCACCGGCGCACCACCGAGTGACTTGGAATGGGGTCACTCGTCTCCAAACTCCCGGCTGCTTCGATTGATTGTTCAGCCGTTGGGACAGGTAGCACACCTTCAATAGGGGTTGGCTCGACCGGGGTCCCCACTAGCCCAGCTTTCATCGCCGGCTCCTTATTGCCTTCTTCCGAGTGAGTCAGGAAGTGGTAGCATCAACAACATTGGCTATTTGTTGAACCACTCCCATTGGATCGATTTCAGTGTGTTCGGAGGACTCTCCTGTCCCTCCATTAGTCTTTGCTCGTGAAGGATTCTTGACTCGTGCAATGCTTGCTGCATTTGCAACTCTTACGTGCGGCGAAGATTCTCCTCGTTCCTCGTCACATCGGAGAAGACATCAAGGAGAGGATGTGTGTGTTCTGTGGTGCCGGGAGATAGGGCGGATGCTTGCCTTCTCTCGTGCTTCGGCTTCTTCGACTTGCTTTTCTCTCTCCCTGTCCTTGTAAATCTGCAGGGATGTCTCGTGCGATTGTCCTCATCAAGTCTTTGGGAGCACGAGTTAGTCCAAGGAAATTTAGCAGTTCCTCTTCTTCTTCTATGAACTCGGGCCGTTGGAACTATTCCTTCGACTTGCTCAACTTCCATTTCTCCACTCACGCAGACGATTTTGGATGTCCGGGTAAGGTGGAGATAGGATCATTACATCACTATCTCTTTCGCAGTTCTTCTTTGTGCTTCAAATTTGTGTGAGCTACAGTGTGTCTTGAGTTGCCTTTTTGATCGCGCTTGGCACAGAGACTTGGGCATTTCATCAACTACATCTGGAGACTCTACTTCTCCGATAGTCTCCGTGTTTGTGCTAGGCCGAGTAATCGACTCAAATGGTTTCTCTTGTTCGGGCCGCTGACGAGTCTTCTTCGTCTCTGGTTTGTACCGGGGAATTTCTCGTTCGGGCGGTGTCCTCTCGAGTCTTGGCGGCGGGGGCGTCTTTGGTGTTTGTTTAGGAGCCGGCCGTCTTGGCTTGTCGGTTCTCCTCCTTTTGACGATCGGAGAAGGTATTTGTGAGTCCTTCTCGACCGCCGCTGCGAGCGGGAGACACGGCCATCTTTGAGGGCGGTGACTCGCTGCGGGCGGGGAGCATGTTTGGTTTTCTTTTCGGGGGCAAAGATCTTCTTGGTAGGCTGGCAGGCGCTCTCTTCTTGGGTGGAGAGGAAATTGTTTGTATCTTCGGGTCACCGATTCCCCCATCGTGTGTCGCTCTCTTGGCGTAAGCTCGCTCGACAGCGCCCGAGAGGTTAGCTCGAACATCCTCTTGTTAACATGGAATGTCTTCCCATGTCTAAGAGAGACTCCTTTCACCTCCAATAGCCGGCCAAGCACCGTGCCATATCCTGAGGATCCTCCAAATGAACCATCTTCTTTGAAGGACTTGTTCCCACGTTACTCGCGAGTCTGCGTGACAAACTCAGCCAGGTTGATCTTCTTTTCTTCGATGATTGCGGCCATTACAATCGCCTTTGCTTTGACTTTGTGATTGGTCAAAGCCGCCAAATTTGATGTCGATACATTTGGCAACTATATCCAACAACTTGTGATAATCCTCCTTCAAAGATCTCTTGTTTGCTGTGTATATTATTTTATCGGCAAAGTCGGACTTGGCTATTTCTTTCCATGCGTCGGCCCAAGTTTACATCAGCTTCTTTAATCTCGATGCTCCTTCCTGGCACGGTAGTGAGCAATGTTCACCAAATCCTTGGCGAGATAGTCACCGCTTTAGTGAACAGATGACTTGATTCCTTCATCGTGAATCTCAGCATTCACGTAGAATTGTGCGACCTCCTCCACATAGGTCATCGGATATTCCAACGTTAGAAATGGTTTTAGTCCGGACGTTTCCAACTTCTCAGCGATTTTCTTCACCAGGGTGTCGTCGGACCCCTGCTTCACCATTCCGTCAAAATCCACCGTCGAACCGGTGTGGATTTGCTTTCCTAACTTGGTAAAGTCATAAGTTGGTGCCATTTCTCAGGATTATATCAAGGAAAAACTCAGAAATTGATTTGAAAGTTGATAGGGTTTCGAGAGTATTTTTGCCTTTGCTTTTGAGAGAAAGAGATGAACAGTTTTAGAAGTGTGAGAGAGAAACGGGGCGAAAATGGTTTAAATATGGTTTATGAAAGGGCGTGCGACGGTTTTTGAATCGTGGTCGAAATCAACGGCTTGGATTTCACACGCTTATTGAGCATTTCATGTCTCGTATTTAATGCGGCAAAGATTTATATCCAATCATAAGCTTGGTGTGCGGCTTTTTGTCCGTACACATCATCATTATCTTTGACGTGTTCCGTAAAACATTCCCGCTTAGTCAAAACGACAGCGTTTTTGTCACTTTGCTCATAAATTATTCAAACTTATCCCTTAGCCGATTTAACTCTACTTCTCACAGTTCTCTTAGTGACTCAAATATCACCGACTTCGGTAGTCAAATTTCTTTTCATACTGATGATTCTTGGTGATTTATGTTTTCGACTCTTTTTCACCCCTTTTCTATTCCATTTCTCTTCTTTAATACGTCCCCGAGTGTCACCACCAATTAACCCCAACTCATGTTTGAGTTCTTCAAATCTTGACTTACATAATGGTTTTGTGAAGATGTCGGCTAGTTGTTTATCGGTTGAGATATATTCCAAGATAATGTCCTTCTTTTCAACATGATCTCTTATGAAGTGATATCGACATCAATATGTTTTGTTCTTGAGTGCAACACAGGATTTTGAGTGATTGCAATGGCACTTGTGTTATCACACATGATTGGAATTTCTTTTTCTTCAACTTCATAGTCTCTCAAATTTTTGTCTCATCCATAGGACTTGGGCACAACAATTTTCCTAGCCTATGTATTCGCGCACCGAGAGGTGGCTATTGAGTTTTGCTTTTGCTAAACCAGGAAATTAGCTGTTTCCTAGTATTTGACATGTGCACGAAGTGCTCTTCTGTCCACTCGCATCCAAAGATAGTCGAGAATCAATAGCCAATTAGCTTGAATCCACCTTCCTTTGGATACCATAGGCCTACTTCTTGGCTTCCCTTCAAGTATCTCAATATTCTCTTAGGCTTTAGTCTTTGTCATGTGGCTCTCTTTTGGAGCAGATTGAAATCTTGCACATACACCTACAACAAAGGTGATGTCCGGCTGCTAGCCGTGAGATAGAGCAATGATCCAATAAGTGCTCAGATCTTGTTTGATCTACTGTTTGCCATCCGCATCCATGTCCATTTTGGTGATGTGTTCATTGGTATTTTTACGAGAAGACTTCTCCTCCATACCAAACTTTTTCATTAAATCTCCGGTGTATTTTGTTTGACTTATGAAGGTTCCATCCTTCACTGTTTCACTTGGAGTCCAAGGAAGAATATCGCTCTCCCATCATGCTCATTTCAAATTTACTTTGCATGAGGTTTGAAAATTTTTCACATGACTCTTTGTTAGTGGATCCAAAAATAATGTCATCCACATATATTTGAACAAGCGAAGATACTCTTCTTGTCTTGAATTAAAAAAGTGTTCTATCTACTTTTCCTTTTGTGAATCCATTTTCGCTTAGGAATTGTGACAGGGTATCATACCATGCTCACGGGTGCTGTTTCAATCCATACATGACTTTCTTGAGTTTGTATACCTTGTCTCCAAGAGTCTTCCTCTTTCGAATCCGGAGGTTGTTCAACATACACTTCTTCTTCCAATAAACCATTTAGGAATACACTTTTTACATCCATCGATATACAATGAAATTCTTGTGAGTCTGCATAGGCAAGAAACATCCTTATAGCTTCCAATCTTGCTACGAGGGCAAATGTTTCATCAAAATCTATCCCTTCTTCTTGGCAATATCCTTTGGCTACTAGTCTTGCTTTGTTTCTTACCACGAACCTTCCCCGTTCATCTTATTTCTCGAACACCCATTTGGTTCCAATTACATTTTGATGTATGGGTCTTTGCACTAATTCCCACACTTTATTTCTTTCAAACCGATTCACTCTTCTTGCATAGCTTGAATCCAATGTATGTCATCCAATGCTTGTGACACATCTTTTGGCTCTATTTGCGAGATGAAGCATGTGAACATAGCTTCTTGTTGAGTTCGATCTTGTTTTGACACCTTCTCTTATATTTCCAATGACAAGTTCTCGTGGATGGTCTCTCGGCCATCTTACATCGGGTTGGAGTAAGTTAGCCGGATTCAAATCGACTTGCAAAATTTGTGTTGGTGTGGTCGCTCTCTCAAGTTATCACTTAGCCGCAAATTTTCCAACTGTTTTTGAGATTCACTATCTCATCTTCTTCTCGAATTGATAATTCCAAATTGACTTTAGCATAGGGACTCTTCTCAGATGATTGGATGATTCACTTTATCACCGACTCTTCAATGTCTTCTCCATTTACATTTGGCTCATCGAATACTACATGAATGGATTCCTCTCGTAACCATAGTTCTTTTGTTGAGTATTCTCCCGAGGCTTTGCTTTCACCGAGTATCCTGAAGATACCTTCATCGGCTTTAGCATCAAAAGCCTTTAGGTTGTCTTTGCCATTGTTGTGGATGAAGCATTTACATCCAAATATTCGAGATATGCAACATTTGGTTTTCTTCCATCCGGATCTCATAGGAGTCTTTGTCACCGTCTATTTATCATACATCCTGTTTTGGGTGTAGCAAAAGTCGTGTTAATTGCTTGACCCAAAATCTTTTGGTAACCCCCCGCTAACATGGTCCTTCCGCTGCTTCTTTGAGGGTTCTGTTCCTTCTTTCTTTCGCAACTCCATTCTCATTGTGGAGTCCTTTGCTAGCGATAGTTCATGACCAATACCATTCTCAATACAAGATCGAGTTATTATTCCATTGACAAACTCGGTTCCTCTATCCGATCTTATTTTGATAATGGTTTGACTCTTCTCATTTTGAATCCTCTTCATCACCGTGGTAGTTTTTGTAGAGTTTCTTTCTTCTTGCACATGAATATTGTCCATGTATATCTTGAGTAGTCATCTACTACCACCAAGGTGTATTTCTTTCCGCTTATCTTTGCCGGGCCGGTTCCACTTGGGCCAAATAGATCCATATGCAGAGATGCAATATTCTTGTTGAGGATGGGCATGTCTTTTCTTTGAATGATGACTTGATTTGCTTTCCTTCCGACATGCATCACATATACTCTCCTTCTTGATATCGAGTCCGGAAGTCCTTCTACAAGATGACTTCTTGCCACCTTGTTAATCGTTTTGAAATTCAGTGACTCACTTTTTGTGCCACAACCAACTTGATTCACCAGGTGCTCTTTGCTAGTAGACAGTCTTTGGTGTTGCGGTTGACCAATCCACTACATACATATTTTTCTGTCTACATCCTTGCAAAGACCACTTCATTTGATTCAATTTCTTTGATTTGGCATATACCCATGTTGAATCCAACATTGTAGCCCTTGTCACGCAGAAATGATCGATACTCGATAAGTTGAAGTTGAGTCCTTCAACATATGCAACATCCGTGATTTCTAATCCATTCCTCTTGATGGATCCAATGCCTCTTATTTCACCAGAGCTTCATTTCCCCAAATATGACTTTTGCTCCTTTGACTTCCTTGAATTTTGACAGATTTCTCTTATTTCTGTCATATATGTCCGGAATGCCACTATCCATGTACCAGGTTCCTTGCACTCACCGCTCCTTGAACCTCGCAATCAAGGAAATTAAGTTTTAGGTACCCATACTTGTCTGGGGTCCCGAGGGGTTAGAATTGTAAGATGATCCAACCAACCTATAGCCAAATGTTTTGACTCTAAGGGGTTGCCATCTATCGATGCCATAATCATAATTAATCCTGGCAAATTGCTTGGGGAATTCTAGTTCATACAAAATTGTCTCTTTTGTCCGTATGCCGCATATGTGTTTTAGCAATTGCCTTCCTTGGGTAATTGTGATGTTTTTGAGTGTAGTGCCTAGGTGCATATGTGTCTTTGATGAAAGCTCTTATACTTTTGGAATGGCCTTTCTTGAGTTCTGGCCTTTGCCATCCTGGCTTATATTCCATAAGTCTATGCCGATAGTTCACATTATTCCAATCGGCTTGCTTGGATATTTTCTACCATCCCCATCATATGTATTTCTTTTATGGGTTTTCTGGGATTTTTGGTAGCTCGCTTCTTCTTTTTACTGAGTATTTTCTCGTTTGGAGTTTCTTTGAGGGACTCTACCGAACCTCTTCTCACTGCCCTTTCAAAGACACTCAACTCCGGTCATTTTCCTTTTCCTTTGTAACCAAGGCCGCTTTGCTTAGTATTGTGCTTTGGAGTGAATGTGTGTGCAACATTTAGAGTTTTGGATTTTTCGGACTCTTCATGACTTGAAGATCCTTTTTCCAAAATTACTCTTGAGGTTTGACATGGCACGGAGGAATTAAATCCTAAGCTTTGTCTTGTCTCCACATTCTCTTTGACTCATAATAAGATCATCCAATGATTTAGATGCCTTGTGAATGAGGCATAACATTTTTGAGGTCATTCTCCCTCTTTTCTATAAGCGGCAATTTTCGCTATTAATTTAGCATTTTCAACCTTTAAACTTTCATTCTCAACGACTATTTGACTTAGAGTACTCAACTCCTTAGTCGACTTTGAGTTTTGACTTTTAGTAAGTCGTTTTCCTCATTCAATAGTGTGTGTGAGGATTTAATGTGTTCAAAATCTTTCATCATTTTGCTCAATGAATCATAAAGATCAGAGGTGATGAAGTGAGTGTGTCACGATCACTATCACTAGTGTATGCGAGTTTGTTGAGTTAGATTGTACCTCATCTTCTTGATCTTGTTCTTTGGCCATCAAGCGGATCGGGGCTTCTTCTTCGAGTCACTTGAGTAGTCAAACTTCATCTCTCAATCACCGTCTCTCTTGACTTAGTTGTTTTAAAGATCTCTGCAGCCATCATTGCCTTTTTCCTTTCTTGTCTTCTTTCTCTCAAGATCTTCCTTTCTTCTTCATCTCTATACTTGTTGACGACGGATATGGATATCAATGGCATAGTGACCTGGTTGTCTGATTCCAAAGATAGATATTCACTTTTGATCACTCTTTCTATTCTTGAGTTGTCGGCCCTTTGATACTCAACTTTTTGATGATCTGCATTCTTTTGGTTGGCCTGTCTTCCCTTGATTTGGAGGGAGTGTGTCTTCGGAAGATTCACCCTTTCCTCTCTTGTAGTTCTTGTTAAAGAACTTGTTAAATCTTTTAACCATCGTGGCTATTTCTTCCGGGTCAATTGCCTCTTTGATCTCGACTCTCTTTCCCAAAAGACAATTAGAGCACCGTTTTGGGTACAACTCTCTCTTCCTCGGTCTTTTCTTCTCGGCTCAAACTCGTAGGCTTTGAGGTCCTCCGAGAATAACTCATGATTGGATGTCCTTGATAGGTCCATGGAGTGTCTCGATGCCATGACCTTCATTTCCCATTCACCGGAAGGCTTTTTAGGATCTTCATACACATTTCTTCTCGTGTATATTCCTTTCCAAGTGTAGACAACTCATTTGTGATTTACATAAACCGAGCGCCTAGTTGATCCAGGTTCTCTCCCGAGATCATTTTGAAGTTTTCAAATTTTTGTACCGCCACGATAATTTGTTTTCTTTGATTTGCTCCGAGCCTTCACAAATCAATGTCGACTTGTCCCGATTTCTTTAGTCATTGTTTTGCATGATTTAACTTTGTTGAACATGGCTTTGTCCAAGGTTTTGTAGAGGATGTCCTTGGCTACATTGTCCAGGTTGTATCTTTTTGTCATCATTTGTCCACTCGGTTCTTGGTTTTTCAACCATGATGATGCAGGAGCGATCATCTTCTTCTCCTTCACCGCAACTCTTCGTGACAATTTGTGTTCACCTTTAATATTTACAGAGGCCCATCTTCTATCACTATCCACATCTCATCATGTAATCTTTGATAGATGAGCACACATCATACGAATTTTCCAATCATCAAATTCTTCAATAGTGAACATAGGGATGCGTGTCAAATTTGCTTCCATGATAATGACTTTTAATAAAAAGAGTTTTGAAGGTTTAAGTACTAAAGCGGACTTTGAAAAGTTTGGAGATCTAGTTCAAGAACTAACCATGCGGGAGGGTTCAATGAACCAACCGCTCCGATACCACTTGTAGGTCCCAAGGGGTGTAAGTGTAAGGTTTAGAAGGGGGTTGAATAAACCTTACCAAATTTTCGATTTAGTCTTTTTAAATCTACAGAGTTGATTCTACACACTGTGTCCTTGATGGACACCGAATTAGTCACTCAAGAGAGTTAATCTCTCAACAGACTCACCGAGCCGTTGATGGAGTAACTCATTGTTGGCTATAATTTAACTCAACTGTGGTTTTATTTTCAAAAGACTTAACACCCTTAAGTTTGATTAAGCAAGATTTTAGAGCTTGATTTAGTACTTATAAATTATCAAATGGATAGCAAATTTATCAGCAGATATAAGCGATTAAAAGTGCGAGAATTTAAATGCTTTGAAATGTAAATGACACAAGAAAGTTTTTATAGAGGTTCAAGATGGGGTAATTCTTCTACTCCTCTCTTCTCCAACTCCCGGGAGGAATCCACTAAGTAATGATCGGTTTACAAAGTGGTAAAGTCCGGATACAAGTCTTGATCACAACAGCCGACTTGATCCTTAGGGACTCGATGAGACGCCTTGATCACTCGGTGGCTTCTCGTGCGACTCGGCTTCTTCACAGGCGTGCGCTTGTTACTACAGACTCACTTGCTCAAGCTCTTTGGATTTGATCACGAAGCCCTCCAAAAGCTTAAGACTTGGTTCAACCTTGAACCTTTCTACAATCCTTCCCGGAATGTAGACCCTTGTTTTCAAAAGTTTCCTCTTCAACTCGATAGAAGTTCTCTTTCCTTCACAGTGAGTGTTGGATTGATGCACTTCGTAATGTAGGCTTGAGGATTGAGAATGTTTTAGTTTTTCTCGATGTGCTTGTATGTCTCGCGTGTGTGTCATACTTCTATCTCAAACAAACTCCTCGGCCTTTTATAGTGAACTTTCAAAAATTTGCCCGTTGAAGAGATAGGCTTATTTTTGAAAGTCACTTTGCGTCGTTGGCTTGCGCTTGGAATTGCCGTTTCCTCGTATGAATTGTTCTTTCACCTTTTCGAGTTCGACACGTTGTAGTGCTTCCCATTGGTTCATTCCTTTTGCACGCTTCAGGGGGGGATCGAGCACTCCAAGAAAGGTGGTATGGAGATATTACTTGTTTAAGTAAATCTCTTGATTTACTCGTCAACGGTTCTTTTACGATTATCTCGACTTGACCGCATTTCCTTGCTTTCCCAGGTGACTTAGAGTCGCCTTTCCAATCATTGGATGACTCTTCTTGTCACTTCAACTTGAGACTTGGCTTTTCTTGAGTTGACTTGGGCCGATGCTCCACTCACCGCATCTCACCGCTTCTTCAAGAGAGTTCCCGTCTACTCTTCTTTTTGCCATACTCACCGTCTCGCAGAGTTTTCCTTCCATCTTGATTGTCTTCTTGCATGTTAGGGCGTAGGCCGACTTAACTTAGCTTGGCCACTCTATTCATTACAATGCATTTTACAACAAGAATTGGGGTGCCAACTTTCTATTCTAAGTTTTACATGGCATTCATCAAAATCTAAACAATAAAATTCCTAACAAAGGTCCTCTATGATCGTCAATCCGCTTGATGAGGGTCTCCTCCAGCGCTCGACGGTGTCACGGGATAGGCGGGCGTCAATCTCCCATTTCTCGCGGCCGTCACTTGCCCTCTTCATCTTCTCTCGCATGTTATCCAGCGCTCCTAGATACTCAGATTTGGTCCTCCCCTCTTATGGTGTTGTCGCGGTCCTTGATGACAGTGGTCGGCTCGCTCTTTTCACTTGGCTCCTCGCCAAGCGCCGAGTCAGTCCCTATTACTGGGCGCTCTCTGGGCTAGCTCGTGGTCGCGCGATCACTCTCCGGTGCTAGTGAATCATCGCCGTGCCGGTAATATTCCCGCCAAAGCATGGGCATGGAAAACATCCTACCATGAAGGCGGCGCTTCGCTCCATCCCGATCAAACAAAACTAAGGCGGATCACCAAAGGTAGAGGAAAGATAAGAAGAGAATAAGAAAAGAATGAATAAGGGAAATCGATCAAGAATCAACTAAGTCAAAACAAGTATGACTATGAAATCTTAAAATATGCGTTCTAACTTAGTTCAAACATTAATAAGGCGGTTCTATGCCAATTTGAAAACGATTTCACACTTAATTGGTCAAGTCGCGGTACTTCCCAAAACACAGACCGAGGGTCCTATCCGGGTCGCTTTCGGTGTAAGTTTCCATCTTACTAGTCGAGCTCGATACCACTCTAATCCCACGCCCCAACGGGTCGCGACGACGATCCACAACTTAAATACAAATAACCAAACAGTCTAAACGAATATCATCGAGAACCCAATGGAACAGTCTAAATAGCGGCGGAAATAAATAACAAGTACAAATACAACTTACGAGTCCACAATCCATAATCCGAATTACATACCCGAGATCAACCAAATATAACAACTTGAAGTCAAAGGGTCCTACGCCCTTCGATTACAAACCTAATAGAAAAATACAAGAGTCCAACAACAAACACAAGATAAGAGTCCAATCAACAACAAGGAGAAGTAGTAAATCCAACAAGCGGAATACAAGGTCTCAATCCAGGGCCGGTTCAAAGATCTTCAACGAAATCCTCATCTAAGGTTAGAAAATAGGTGGGGATGAGACAAATCTCAGTGGATGGGGTGATCGGGTAATGCGGTGTGGCGCAATATAGTTAATGTGAGAAAATAGTTATATGAAAACGCGGCGTGAGTATGATGCATGAATTCACACACGATTCGCAAGCGCGTCGTGATAACAATATTTAAATAATATACTTATACGATTCAAGAAAATGCGATTCATGGTCACACAGCACTATGTGATTGATCGAAGACAGTAGATTGCGTGCGGAAATGTAACGCCAATCCCATGCAAGGCAAATAATGGTTGCGTCACGGATTTGTAACGGCAACCAATGCAAAACAAAGTAGCGGTTGCGTCGGTTTGTATCGCCAACCAAACGGGTCCGATAACTCCGGAATCGTGTGGATCATACAAATGATTCCTTCGTTCTTCCTTGTAACTCCTCGGGCGGGATGGTCCAAGACCGGTCACCTTATCGCTCCATAGGCAAAGATAAAATCCACAAAAATGGAGCTTGCAAGGCTCGGATCGTCATAATCATGATTATACCTCAAGTACTACGACCCGCTTCCCTTGGACAAACTCCGTCCCACCGATTGCGGGATTAGGGCGATGGGGCGGAAGAGTGGAATAGCGGCCGAGCTGCCCGGTTCCATCCGCGATGTATCCATTCCGAGTCGTGAGCTCGACACACCAAGTTGACTTCGCACAGAAGGTAATTACAAGTACAGTGAAACAACCAGGCAATGAGTATTATTGATTCGAGGCATTTAGGAAAATTTTTGAAAATTCGCGAGTAGCAATTTTGCCGTTGGTGGAGTTTTTGGATGAAGATGATTATCGGAAGGGTAAGCAACCTTCGATATCTTGAAAGATTAGGTGGAACATAAGTCCCGTTATAGATTCAAAATCGCAAGGTGAGGAAGTCGCTCCGCGATCGGGTATTAATCGGTCAAATTGATCCGATAAGTCAAGGATTTTTGGGAAAGTAAAATACTTTAATTAAATCTTCAAGTCAGAGGGTCCAGGGCCATTTTAGTAAAAGAGAAAATAATTTTAGTTAGGTCCTTTATAAAAGAAGAATTGCAATTTAGCCCCGTTTTGTAAAACCAACACTTTTGGGGTTAAAAATTGAATAAATAAATATCCCGACCTTGAAAAATTATGAGGTCAGTTCCTAGATTCTCCAAATTGTCCAGAGATTCAGGTTTTTAAAGTTTTGAGGTCAAGCTTTTGTAGAATTCTCACATTGGCCCTAAATTTGTAAAAATTGCCAATTCGGACTATAAGTTTAAAATAATCGGAACTCACAAAACGGAAGGGCTTTTAATGTGATTCCGGTTGGAAAATATCACTAAGGTTAGTAGGATATTGGGACAAAATCAGTTTTTAAAATAAATATGTGTAGGTCCTTTAACTTTTGAAAATATCATTTTGTCCCATTTTGAAATAATTGTCTTTAAGACTTTTAGGGGTCCAATTGTTATGAAATTTGAACCTTGGGTCCAAAATATAATTAAGTTATAGTTAAGTTATTATTTCCAGGTGCATGGGCTACATAAATCCTGGAAATTTCATTTGGGTCCTCAAGTTTAGTATTTTACACATTAGCCCTCAATTTTAGTAAAATTGTTTTTCAAGCCCTAACCACTTGGATTTTTGGAATACTTTTAAAATATGTAATTTCCAGTACCTTAAGAATAAAATTTCAAATTTTAAAGTTTAGGTCTGGTGCAGTTTTAAAATTGCAAAGTAGCCCTTAAACTTTCAAAATTTTACAATCTAGTCCTTGGGCTTTTAAAGGTTGATTTTATTTATCTTAAAACTCTTAAAACTTTATTAAAATGTCCAAAAGTTATTTTGAACCTGAGTACAGTCCCAATTTTCGAAATTTGCAGAGGAGTCCTTTAACTTTCATTTTCTTGCAATTTAGTACACCAACTTTCTATTTTTACATTTTTAAGTCCAAAATTGAAATTTAATCAATTATGCTCGACTTTTCCAGGTTATAAGTCATCCAAAACATAGATTTTAAAGATCATACACATGCATATCCAATACATACAAGAATTCATCAATTAAAACATTAAATTGCACATGCATGCACCTAAAATTCAATAAATAGCAAATTTGAGCAACTCTTGAGAATTTTCATGACTTGATACATAAAATTGACATGCAATACATATATTATATATATCTCAAGGCTCATGATCAAATTTTCTACATGCATTTAATAAAAACACCTAATAGTTGGAAAATATTTTTACACCCACCTTAAAATTGGAAATTGTGAAATAAAAGGATGATTTCACAATTTTTGGATGAGGCTTCTTAGGTCAGCCCCTAAGTCAAAAAAATATCAAAAATTTGAAGTTAGAAAATGAGAGAAAAATTAAGGAGAAAAGAAGGAGATAAGAAAATGAGAAGGACTACACTTTGTAGGTCCCAGGGTGTAAGTGTAAGGTTTAGAAGGGGGTTGAATAAACCTTACCAAATTTTTGATTTAGTCCTTTTAAAAATTCAGAGTTGATACTACACATTTGTGTCCTTGGTGGACATCCAATTTAGTTAATCAAGAGAGTTAGTCTCTCAAGGACTCAATGAGTACATTGATGGAATAACTCACCGTTAAGTCTAAATTAACTCAACTGTGGTTTGTTTTCAGCGGAAGACTTAACACCCTTAAGTTTGGTTAAGTAGAGATTTAGAGCTTGATTTAGTACTTAGAGATTATCTAATGGATAGCAAATATGTCGTGAGAATTAAACAAGTATGATGCAAGAATTAAAGTCTTTGAAATGTAAATGACACAATAAGATTTTTATAGAGGTTCGAAGATGGGGTAATTCTTCTACTCCTCTCTTCTCCAACTCTTGGAGGAATCCACTAGGTATTGATCAAGATACAAAGTGGTAACAGTCCGGATACAAGTCTTGATCACACAAATTGACTTGATCCTTTGGGACTCGATCCGAGACGCCTTGATCACTCACCGTGGCTTCTCGTGCGACTCGGCTTCTTCACAGGCGGTTGCCTTGCTTGCTACTACCCACTTGCTCAAGCTCTTTGGATTTGATCACGAAGCCCTCCAAAAGCTCAAGACTTGGTTTGACCGTGAACCTTCCTACAATCCTTCGTGGAATGTAGACCCCTTGATTCTTGATAATTTCCTCTTCAACCGATTGAAGTTATCTTTCCTTCACAAAAGTGAGTGTTGGATTGATGTTCTTCGTAGTGTAGGCTTGAGGATTGAGCGTTTTAATAACTTGAGAATATTTCAGTTACGATTCTAATAATTGCTTGAATGTTTGTGGTTACGGTCACCCACTCTCGTCGTCATTCCTCGGCCTTTTATAGTGATCTTTCAAAAATCGCCGTTGAAGAGATAGGCTTATTTTTTGAAAGTCACTTGTGGTCGTTGGCTTGTCTTGTTGCAGTCCTTGGAATTGCCATTTCCTCGTATGAATTGTTCTTCACCTTTTGAGTTCGACACGGTGTAGTGCTTCCCATTGGTTTATTCCTTTTGCACGCTTTTGGGGCCCGAGCACTTGAGAAAGGTAGCATGGAGATATTACTTGTTTAAGTAATTCTCTTGATTTACAGTAACGGATCTTTTTCGATTATCTCGACTTGATTGCATTTCCTTGCTTTCCCCAGGTGACTTAGAGTCGACTTCCAATCATGGATGACTCTTCTTCAGCATCACTTCAACTTGAGACTTGGCTTTTCTTGAGTTGACTTGACCGATACTCCACTCACCGCATCTCACCGCTCCTTGATAGAGTTCCGTCTTCTCTTCTTTTGCCATACTCACTGTCTTGCAGCGAGTCTTCCTTCTAGTCTCCGATTGTCTTCTTGCATGTTTGGGCATAGGCGACTTAACTCACTTGACCAGCCCTATTTATTACAATGCGGTTTACAACAAAAATTGGGGTGCCAACTTCCTATTCTAAGTTTTACATGGCATTCATCAAAATCTAAACAATAAATTTCCCAACACACTTTACCTTATGTAGTAGGTGTTTGGAGACTAGTTGAAGCTTAAAATTGGAAATTTTGGTTCAACTCCAAAATCTCCTAAGGTCAGCCCCTATTTCTCAAAAATGAAAAAGGAGTGTTAAAATTTGAAAAAATAGAAAGAATAGGGAAGAAGGGGTCTAGTACTCAATTCTTACCTTGTAGTCCAAATTCCTCTACTAGTTCTTCTTCAAGTTGGAAATCCTTCTTCAAAATGATGTCAAGCTCTAATCTTCAAAGTCTTCTAAATGTACCTCCAAATCAAATTCAAACTTAAGTTAAGAAGGTGGAAGAGGTGAACTATGTGATATCAAAAATGGATTGAAGATAAAATTTCTTACCTTGTAGTATGGTTTGGTTCGATTTTTATGAAGAATAAGGAGAGAATTCTTGAAAAAAATTTAAGTGTTGAAGAAGAAAGTGAGAAGAAGAGTAGAGAGAAGTTGGGAGTTTAGAGAGAAGGAGAAAATTTTTGTGTATGAGATGAATGTGTTGGTGAAAAATGAAATGAATTTTGGCACAAAATGGCCATTATGGCCGTCCACTTTGAGGAGAGGGGGAGGAATTTTATTCAAATTGTGTCTTGCATTTTGCCTCATGCATGAGAGACAATTTGAAGATCAAAGGTATGAACAAGACTTGGTTTGAATGGAATGTTGGAAGACTCCCAACATGTTGGCAAAAATATTATTAAAGAAGTAATATAAGAGATGATGTGTATAATGTTTGAATTAATGGTATAATTATACACAAGATGACTAATATAAGGTGTAGGTGTACAAGAGTTGGATGATATTTTTACTCCAAAAATATCCATGTTGGTCAAATCAACTATGAGGGCATTATGGTAATTCCATATATTTTTGTTGTCCCAAATTTGATGATAATAGATGAAATATATCAATCTCCAAAATAATTAGTGATTTCCTTGATCACTTGTAAGTCTCATGATCACTTAATCTAAATCAAAATCTTAATTCCATAAGGTAAAAGTCTCTAAAATAAATAGTCTCTTAAAATTCTAAGGTGGCTAATAAATACAAAAATAGTAATAATGATCAATCAAGTGATCATAAATGCAAAATAGAATTAATGATGATCATGATCACAAGTAATTAAATAAAATGAAATAAAGTACAAAATGTATATATTACTAATAATTACCCGTCAAAATGACGCGGTAAAATAGTCGATCAAATGTATAAACGACAATAAGGATCAATTATAAGCTCGGAAAAATCGGGCTTCATGATTTTAATAATATATACATAAAAATAAATTTCTTACTAACAATTGGTTTTTATTATTTTATATATTTTAGATGAAAAAGAAGTGGAAGATAGTATTTTGTCCAATAAAAGATCAAATGTGATTGAATGTGATTCTTAATTAGTAGTTACTTAGTTGTCTACTTGCTTCATAGATTGTTTAATTTTATTTACAAAGTTTAAAGATTGAGTGTTTGAACTTTAAGATTTTGGCTATGTAATGAAATTATAAACTATGTGTGTCTTTTATTATTATGGGTCGTGTTAGAGTTCACCTTTTGGTCAAACTCTAATAATTTAATATTTTTATTTTGCCTATTTACTCGGAAAATTTTTGTACAATATATTATGCGAGTTCTTTCCCACTGGATTTTACAAATGGGCGATTATTTTGGGAGTTGAAAAGAAGTGGGACATAGTCTCTTTTGTGGATACACTCTCTCTTTAACCTCCCCCACTAACCCATTATTTGGAAGTTATCTTGCATGATCTTTTTTCCAGGTAGGGGTGTTCATTTTTCGAATGGATCCGAAATTCGATTCGGTTCAATTCAATTTTAGTTTCAATTAGGATTTTTGAATTTGAATCGAATTTCGAATCAACTCGAATCTCGAATATGAATATTTGAATCGAATAACGAATTGAGGTTTTTTTCGAATTCTATTCGAAAATCCTAATTCAAGGTGAAATTCGACTAAATTCGAATTATATTTTGATTCGAATTCGTATTTCAATTCAAATTTATATGTATATATTTCACACTATACATAATTATTTATTGTATATATGTAAATTATAAACATGCATTTATAATATATATAAATGAATAAAACACTACTCTTTAAATTAAAATGTAAAATTATAACTCTTTTCCATCTTGTTTTTTAGTTTTTGTTAGAAATAATTACACTTAATAGTATATGAAATACATTTTACATTGCTTCAAATTTTTATCTTTAGACCATATTCAAATAATCCTTTTTTGTGTTAAAAATATATTTTAGGTAAAAATTGTTTCGTTCTTACAATCTCACATGGAGGGCATATGGAAATAATCTATAAGAATATTCCACCAGCTATGTCTATTGTATGAGAAGTACAAAATTTGTAGAGTCATCGAAACGGGCCTAGGGGCGGGCGCCCGCTGCCCGCCAAAACCCACCACTTGGCGGGCGGGCGGGCTAGCCCGCGAGGTGGCAGCCGAGAAAACCTCAGCCCAACCCAACCCGCAGATTCGGGTTGGGCGGGCTTCCACCAAAAATTAAAAAAATTAAAAAATAAAAAAAAACATTTTTTATTCATATTATTAATTTTAATGAATTAAATATACTAATCGATAACAAGTACATATTTTATAAAAATATTATATACATTTTTATAAGAGATAAAAATATAAAATATCAATTATACTATTTTTTTTTATCTATTTTATCTAATTTTTCTTTTTTTCTTCATTTTTATTTAAAGTGGGCTAGCTTTGACGACCCCTGGCCCGACTAAGCTGCGGCCCGCGGCGGGCTAGCCCGTTTAGGCCTGCCCCTTGGCGGGCTAGTAAATACTTAACCCACCCCCTACCTTAGGTGGGGCGGGGCGGGTCGGCCCGACGGGCCTGACCCGTTTTGACAGCTCTAAAAATTTGTGTACATACACTATACAACATACACTACACATTTATACAATATAGTCTTTGATTTTTTTCCTTTATTTTAAATTCTTATTACAATATGCATTATATATTATACATCCAGTACACTATATTGCATATATTTATCTTCGATCATATTAAAATAATAAATTATATGATAGCACACATTATATCTCTTTATCTATTTTCATACATACACTTTGTCAATTTGATACCATATTTGAGTATAGAAGTTATTTATCAAGTAACTAGTCTTTGGTATAAAATTGACACAAAATGTTTTATTAAATTTATATAAGGGAGTTCATTATGAATTTATGATAGTCTATAGTTAAATTAAACAATGAAAAATAGTTAGTCGATAATTTGTAATTTTGAAAAAACAAAATCTGGAATTTTACTAGGTATAGTCCAAACATATTATGTTATGAATCCAAATCTTGTTCACTTCATCGATAAATTAGGATTTTTGGATTGATTCAATTTGATTCGAAAATCGAGAAATCCAATTCGTTTAAATTCGATTCAATTAATCGAATTAGGATCGAATTTCGAATTGAGGTTTAAAATATTCATTCGATTAAATTCGATTCGAAGAAGTCGAAGAATCCGAATTTGATTCGATGAACACCCCTATTTCCAGGTTATTGGCTAACCTATATAGAGGAAGGAGCTTCACGGTTTCATTAAGGATTCTAGAGCAAGAAAATCGAGTTAAAAAAAAGAGTCCAATTTTATACAAGGAGATAGAAGAAAGTGTTTGATAAATGGTTTTATCATGATTTTGATGATTTTGTTTTTACACCAAAACAATGTTTTTAAAGGTTGTCCAAATACTCCTAAATGATTTAAAAAGGTTTTTAATATTTCCTGAGTATTTCTTCAAGTTTATTTTCGACTAAATTGGACAACGCTTTTAATGTTTTTTTGTCAATGTGTTTTTACATCAAAACAATGTTTCTAAATGGTGTCTTAATACTCCCGATCGGTCTAATATGTTTTTACTATTTTTCGGAGTATTTCTCGGAGTATATTTTCGATAAAATATTGCACAACATTCTTATTTTGAGGCCAACCGGTCGCCTATAGGCAACCCGTACCAAGAGTTTGTTGAAACACAAAAATGAACCTGGAGTATAAAAGAAGCGGTCGACCGGTCGCCCGGGTGCGACCGGTGACCTGCAAGTTTTGTTCTCAAACGAAACTTTGGTCTTCAAATTCTTAAAGGCTTGGACTGGTTGAGACATGGGGTGACCGGTCGAACCCCACATCGACCGGTCGCCCCGTAAATTTGCGATACGTTTATTTCAAACTCTATTTCTCGTGCGACCGGCCGCCCTATGTTTTGACAAAGAAATTTCTGACCGTTTGACAATGAGACAACATTTCCTTAAATCACGGAGTTGATTTCTAACATCTCTTTTCTTCAATTGCCTTGGTATTTTCTACGAATTCATGTCCCCAAGAGGAGCCTATCTTGTATAAGACATCTTCTATAAATAGAGGAAGAATTGAAGCACAACAACAAGAGAGAAAACTACAACACAACAAGATACACTCAAGAATACACTTGTTCTTACATTGTCTTATTTCTTGTTGTAATTTGCCTAGCTATTCACTTTCACATCCTTGAGGTCTAGGCTATTCTTGATTACACTTGCACTCAATTGTATAATTCATTATCGAGTTGTAATCTTGAATTTTTGTCATCATTCAACACAAGATATCCTTGTGAGTGTTCTTGTGGTAAGAACACACTTGGGTGATCTAGGTGTTAGGTGTAAGAAGATTGTGGTAATCTTCTTGTTGAGGTGTTGAAGAATTTGGTATTCTTCAAGGTTGAAGATTGTGGTAATCTTCACAAGGTGCCGTTGGAGATTGTGGTAATCTTCAAGAAGAGATTGTGGTAATCTCAAAGATGGTGTTGAAGAAGAGTGTGGTGCTCTTCTTGAGGTGTTGTTGTAAGTTGGTGTTGTATTAATTTTGGTAATTAATAAAATCTTTTTCTTTTTGAAATCCATCTCGGATATCTTTGGGGTGGTAGAGGATTAGGCCCTAGGTGGGTTGAACCTCTATAAATCGACGTGTGTTGTTTACATTACGCACCTTTATTATTGTCTTTGAGCTTTCGGTTCTAAAAAGAGTGCAAAATCGAAAAGATGGAGATAATCTATTCACCCCCTCTAGATTATCGTAGCCGCTTGGACTTACGAGAAGGTGTCTAGTGTATTTTGTGGTGATATGTATCACCTTTTGCAACACCTTCGAGAGTTAGCTTTTTGTTGATAGTTTGAGAGACAAATTGAAATATAGGTTAGGTTCAAGTTGTTCTCTTATTTTTCGGTAGAAGGTTGAGTGAAGATCAAGGACAATAGGGAAGTAGTGGTCTTGTTCTTTCTTTTTTGTAATCAACATTCTACTTCATAGTTTTTGCCTTATTGGCGCCGCACAAGTATTTTTATACTTGTGCAAATTTTGCAAATCCTGTGTTCATTTTCATTATTATGCTTTGTTTGTTTTTGGTGTTGATAAATAAACAAACTGGCTGAAAATCAAAAATTTCATTTGTGTGACACATCAAGTGTTGCCAACACTTTGCACAACACTCACTTTGCAAACTTAAAGAATTCACCCTTGGATTCCAACAATTAGCATCAAGAGCCTACACTTGATACTACTAAGTGAGATCCTGTAATTTTTGCGTGTGTTCGATGGATATTCAAGGAAGTCGATGGTTCGTCCTCCATATCTTGATAGAACGAACTACTCCTATTGGAAAGTTAAAATGAGGTCTACATCAATTCGATTGATGAGCGTTCATGGAGAACTATCCCCGACCGGGTGGACTCCTCCAAGAATAATAGATGATGATGGTGATTCAGTTCCTAAAAGAGAGATAGATTAGTCAAATGATGATGTTCAACTGGCCAGTTTTAATTCCAAAGCATTAAACGCTATCTTTAGTGCTGTGGATATGACTCTCTTCAAGGTGATCTCAAATTCCAACTCAGCAAAAGACGCATGGGATGCTTTGCAAATCATTGTGAAGGAACACAAGGTGTTCGTAGAAACCAAATCCTTACAACTCGGTTTGAAAACCTACGAATGGAGAAAAATGAAACTATTTCATCTTACAATGCTAGAATTTGTGAGATTGCAAATGAGGCATAGGCTCTTGGAGATCCGATCAGTAATGAAAGACTTGTGTGTAAAGTCATGAGATCTCTTCCTAAGAGATTTAATGTCCAGATTTACACCATTAAGGAACCCAAAAACATAGACACTCTACGTCTTGATGAACTTATAGGTATTTTACAGACGTTTGAGTTGAACTTGTCTCAATAAGAGGAATATGAGGCAATAGAGGAAAGGAAAAAGTACAACTTTTCGGTCACAAACTGAGGAAACTATAGGTGATGCCCAAAGTGATGCCAACAATGTAATGGATCACTTCATCAATGAAATTCAAGATTCAGATCATGGTGAAGAGACCATTTCAATGTTGACAAGAAGGTTCAGTAATGTATTCAAGAAGATGAATAAGGGCAAAGACTCCAAGACTCCTTTGAACAACAGAGGTTTCAAGCCAAAGAAGCAGGTTAATGTTGGAGCTTCTACTCCATTGAAGAAGTATGATCAAAACATTGAAAATCCATTCTTTAAACCAAAAGATATGGATAAAGTTCAATGTCGAGCATGTAAGGGTTTTGTTCATTATGCAAATCGGTGTGCAAACACACTTAGGAACGGGGATGAACGTATGTGTCTCCTTTAGTGACGATGATACTGATGTTGAAAAAGTGGAGGAAGAGGAGCACAACCAAGGCATGCTTACTATGTGTGAAAGTATGCATCAGAATTCTGGAAGTTCCAGAGGTGTTGTCAGAAGTGATGTATCACCTGGTACGATACCTGACAATTTCTCAGATTCTGAAGATGAGCAGGTATTCTATTTCAATTCGTCTCATATTGTTGAAACAGGTCATTCATCCACAAGCTCTTCTATGATCAAACTCATAATTTGATTATTAAAAACAAAGAACTAGTGGAGAATTTGTCCAAAGTAAGTCTTGGTAATGATGGTTTTCTCAAATAAAATGAAGCTTTAAAAGATTCAGTCACTAAATTGGAAGTTATTTTGACTAAAAAGGATAAAGAACTTAAATTGGTAAAAATTGGACTTTGTAATCTTTAGAAAAGGGTGAGTAAGTTTGATTTTATCTCAATTGTGGTTGATGAGATTCTCAAAACTGCTAGATTTGACAGAAGTGGTTTGGGTTACACTAATCACACCAAGTCTGGTAAACATGCTAAACAAAATCGACTGGTTTTGTGAAAAAGAGCAACTCTGACCATTCTTTCAAACGTCATTTTGCGTGTCATTATTGCTTAACTCCAGGATACACTAGACCTTTTTATCAAAAATTGAAAAAAGATAAGAAATTATGTCAAGTGTGGTCTGATATGACACGGCACACACAACACAACACCTTAAGAAAATGATCAATTTTTCAATAACTCTTCTAGACGAGTAAGACATATGATAAAGGCCATTTTTGTCATCTTGTTTTCACTTCACTAAGGTCAAATGTTGATGGTACTTGGTATTTCGATAGTAGTCACTCACGTCACATGACAAAGTGCTAAGTCATATTTAATTGATTATGAAGTGTGGAATGATGGAAGAGTGAAGTCGGAGGGGTGCTAAAGGAAACATAATTGGTAAAGGAACTCTTAATATCAAAGGTCTTCCTAAACTCAAGAATGTTTTTCATGTTGAAGGCTTACTTGCTAATTTAATTAGTATACGTCAATTATGTGATGATGATTTACATGTGAAGTTTGATAAGGAATCTTGTTCAATTTTTTATTGAAATGATATTTGTGTCATGGCTGGTACTAGATCTACTGATAATTGTTATTTACTTGGCAAAGATCAAACATGTCATCATGCTGAATTTGATGAAAATATTCTTTGGCACCAAAAACTTGGACACGTCTTGAAATTTGCAAAAATTGGTCAGTCTTGAAGCAGTAAGAGGTATTCCTTAACTTACCTTCAAAGGTAAAGTTTCACATGTTTGTGAACCTTGTCAGAAAGGTAAACAAACCAACGTGTCTCATCCTGTGAGACAACACTTCAATACAACACACTGCTTTACGCTAATTCATATGGATTTGATGAGTCCAGTTAAGGTTGATAGTGTAGGAGGAAAGAAATACACTTATGTGTGTGTTGATTATTTTTCAAGATTTTCTTGGGTTGAATTTTTGAAAGAAAAATCAGAGACATTTGAGGCTTTTATGAGACTTAACATTAGAATTTGTAACATGCATAATTCAAGTATGGCAAGGATTCGTTCTGATCATGGAAAAGAGTTTGAAAACAGTTCGTTTTTGAATTTTTGTGAAAAAGAAAGGAATTTTCCATGAATTTTCGGCTCCCATAACACCTCAACAAAATGGGGTGGCCAAAAAAAAGAATAGAACCTTGCAAAAGATGGCCGAGTGATGTTATGCTCAAAGAATATTTCAAAAAGGTTTTGGGCTGAAGCCTTGAATACAACATGCCACATTTCTAATCGTGTGTACCTGAGATCGGGTTCTACAATGACTTCTTATGAAATTTTGAATAGAAAGAAGCCAAATCTCAAGTACTTCCATGTGTTTGGTTGTGTCTGTTACATCTTGAATGACAGGGGATAATTTGGGTAAGTTTGATCATAAAAATGACAAAGGCATGTTAGTTATTATAAAAATAGCCATTCTTATAGGATTTATAATCATCGAACTAGAATAATTCAAGAAACTGTCAATGCCATGTTTGATGATCTCAATTTTAGGAAATAAGTCGAGGATGAGAATATTGCGGATGTGATTGACTCTGTAATTGTGCAAAAACATGTTTCTATTTTAAGTGATTCTCGGGATGATGCTAGAGGTGAGACCTCACCGCCAACACATTCATTGGATACAAACAACAACAAGAAAATTAAAAAATGAAGCGAGATGGATAGTAATCTTGTATTTGTACACATAGATCCTCCAAGGAAAATCCGGAAAGATCATCCCACTACTCAAGTCATTGGAGAAGTGTCTGCTTCCATCAGAACAAGAAGAAAAGAAAGACCAAATTATAAGATATGGTTAGGCCTTCTTATTTTTCTTCTATGTGTTTGATGGTAAGTACTACATGTTTTGTGTCAAATATTAAACCCAAAAATGTGAATGAAGCACTTAAGGATAATTTTTGGATTAATGCCATGCATGAGGAATTAAACCAGTTGTTAGAAACGACGTTTGGGATGTGGTTCTACATCCAGACATTATTAATGTTATAGGCACTAAATGAATTTTCAATAATAAAAGTGATGAACATGGTAACAATGTTAAGAACAAGGCAAGACTGGTTGCACAGGGTTACACACAAGTAGAAGGTATTGACTATGATGACATTTCGCACATGTTGCACGGCTTGAATCTATTCGATTGTTGTTGTGTGTTTCTTTTTTCTTGCTTTAAAGTTGTACCAAATGGATGTCAAAAGTGTTTTTTTCAATGGTTTTTTGAATGAGGAAGTGTATGTTTAACAACCAAAAGGATTTCAAGATCCACACAAACCTAATTTTATTTTTACACTTAAAAAGACGTTGTATGGGTTAAAATAAGCCCCAAGGACTTGATATGAAAGATTGGCGATTTCTTAGTACAATTCGGTTTCAAAAGGGGTGGAGTCGATAAAATTGTTCATTAAGAAAGATATGCACCATATCACAATTGCTCAAGTGTATGTGGACAATATAGTTTTTGGTTCTACTTGTGATTCATTGCGTAATGATTTTGTGAACTCTATGTCTTCTACATTTGAAATGAGCTTGGTTGGAGAACTTAATTTCATATAGATTTACAAATTAGACAACCACCTAATGGTATTTTTGTCTCACAATGTAAATATGCCAAAAACCTGGTAAAAGAATTCAATCTTGATAACAGCAAACACATGAAAACACTCATGAACACAAGTCAAAAGTTGTGCATGGACAGTGTGTCTGAAGGTGTTGACAACACCTTATACAGGAGCATGATAGGGAGTTTACTTTACCTTACTGCAAGTCGGCATATCTTATGTTTAGTGTTTGTGTATGTACCCAGTACCAATCTGACCCTAAAATCACTCACTTGAATGTTGTTAAAAGAATTATTAAATATGTGAGTGGATTAGCAGATTTAGGGATATGGTATACAAAGGACACTAACACATTTTTGTGGGGTTTAGTGACTCGGATTGGATTGGTGACTTAGAGGATAGAAAAAGTACCTCTGGTGGATGTTTTTTTTTTCTGGGAAGTAATCTGGTATCTTGGTATAGTAGGAAGGAGAATTGTGTTTCTCTTTCTACAGCAGAATCTGAGTATGTGGCAGCTGGTTCTTGTTGTGCCCAACTTATCTGGATGAAGCAAATGCTTGATGATTATGGTATTTCTAGTGATATTCTGACCATGTATTGTGATAACCTAAGTGCTATAGATATCTCTAGAAATCCAGTGCAACACTCCCGAACTAAACACATTGACATAAGACACCATTTTATTCGGGATTTGGTGGAGAAATGTCTGATTCACATTGATCATGTTTCCACTAAAAATCAGATAGTTGACATTCATACTAAATCGTTGGATTATGAGAGATTTTCCAGTCTCCTAAATCTCTTGGGTATGTGTGTCTTTGAAACTGAGTGTTGTATGAGGTGAAACAACACTTGTTGTAACACCTATTTTTTTGTTTGATTCTTTTTTATTTTTTAGGCTTTTAGGCATGTTGCATAATATCTTCAGGATTTTCAAATTGGGTTTGCCATCTGTGAAGCTTTTTCAGTTGGATTCTAGTCTATTTTGTGGCCAAAAATCGGATTGAATATACTACAAGTACTTGCACATTTTTCTTACCTTCTCTTTGTACATATTTTTAGCTCCTCTATTTTTATTTGTGTTACAAAGTAGTTGAGGGGTCTTTCATCTCTAATATGATCATGCCCCAAGCGAAAATTGTAACTTTGATCAAATATGAGCTTGGCTCCGCTGGTTATAATTATTAAAGTAGTTGAGGAATCTTTCACAATTTTGTGATCATGTTCCATGTGAAACAATGACATGTTAATTAAGAGCTTTCGTGTACTTGCTTAACAAACAAAAAAAAAAGGGAAAAACAACAAAAAAAATATTTATTTGAATTGGTTGAATCTGTACAAAGAAAAATCCTAAATAGATCTGAGTATGGCCATGAAAAATGATTTTGATGAAAACCGAGAAGTGTTTAGCCAGATAGGGCCAACACTCTCTGTGAACACCTTGTGGTATCTCTTCAGTTTTTGTGTGCTTGTCTGTATTTTTATTATTTTTATTTTTTTCTTTCTTTTGATTTTTTAGGCATAATCAGGATGAGATTCAAAGTGAAAAGTTATTATAAGCGATTTTCGGATGTTACTTATGGCCGTTATCTTACTCTCCATTATCCTAAATTTTAGAGGCTTAATGTTAGTGGGTTGAATTGAGTGGGAGTTTAATATCTAGAACTAGAGATAAATAACTGCACTTGGTGGGTAGTTATTTCTGGTCATTATATGCTTATAGATACTATGATTTAATTCAAGTGTTTATAACATCATTTTCTTTCCAGATTTTCGATCCCTCTTATTCCATTCCAGGTTGAGATTAATCATGGAAGATGAAAATATTACCAAAATCTTGGCCAAATTGAAGGAAGGCCCACGAAATCCCTCCACTTCTCCAAACCCACTTCAAACATCCTCTTCACCTTCTGAAACACCCCAAATTACGTCACCTGCCAACCCAAACACAACAACATCTTCTCTTTCTCTTCCCAAACCTACAGAAATGGTTTTCGACCCATCGAGATATGAGGAGCGAATGGGCACGAGCAACTGGGAAAGAACCTTCTTCAAGTGTCAAACCAAGTGTGCCTTCCACCAAAGCCGCACTTTGAAGAAATTGGGGATAAAAACCCAAATATGATGAATCATCTTTGCCTTCGACAATGATTGTACCAATAATTACTTGCTAAAGATGTTCTTGGGATTCAACTCCTGGGTATGAAGAAAAACCGTTGGATGCGGACAATCCACCGATCCGAAAGCATTAAGAAGACGTTCGGTCCTCTTGGTCCGCCATTCACAAAAATGTCCAGACGTCTTCAAGTTAAGCCCATTGTAACTGAGTTTGCACGTCCCAAAAAGAGAACCAAATTAAAATGTTTGCATCCAGGGGGTCCTCTTCTTCTAAACCTTCGAAACCTCCTACCCATGTTGATCCTATGGTTGAAAAAGAGGGTTCACTTGATGATGTTATACCTGAGAAGGATGTTGGTGTAGAAAGTAACCCAGGTGAAACTGAGCATGAGGGAGGACAGAAAATTGGTGGTGAAGGTGATGAGTTTGAGTTTGTTGTTGAAATGGCAGAAGGTGTTCCAGGTGGTGCCAACACTGAGGCAACACCTGAAGAACATGAGGCATTTTCAGACATAATCATGGAATTTCTTTGAGAGGACAAAGAATGATGGTAGCAATGTAGCTCGATTCCGATTCCGAGTACAAAGATGAAGAAGATGGTGAGGAAGAAAGTACTGATGATGAGGAGACAGAGACTAATGTTGGAGATGAAGATCCTGAAATGAATGTGCCCTTAGCAGAAATGAGAAGAAAAGGAGCAGCTGACAGAGGAGTGTCACAAGGTGTTACCACACCTCACACCTCATAACCTGATGTTGATGAAGAAATTGATCCTGAAATGGCTGAAGAATTTGCTCAAGCTCGAGCGGTGACTGACGATCTTGAGATAAGTTCCCCTCATTTTTTGAATTTCTTTCTGCTAAGCTAGTAATGTCAAGAAGTATGTCATCAACAAAGATATTATCCCCGAAAGACCACTCAATTTTGATGATTTCTCCAAATACAACCTTGTGACCTTTTTAGAAGAAAGACATTTTCTTGAGTGTTATGCATGCTAAGCCATATGTTGAATGTATTGTATGTGAATTTTATTCAAATATTTTGAAAAGTATTTTCAACAAATATTCTTCAAAATTTGGCAAAGTATACTTGAGATGAAAGATTTACAACTTCACAGCCTACAATCATTAATAACCACATTGGCTTATCTAATGATGAAGGTGATCTTGTGTTTGAAAATGAAAAAGAAGTTATAAAATAGCTCACTTTGGAAATGTTCTAAAAGCATGGCCAAAAGCTCCTATTAAGCTTTATTCTTCCAATTTAACCTCAAAATATGCGCTTTTACACAAAGTGGCCATTGCTAATTGGATACCTATTACCAATAACTCCACTATTACAAAAGCCCAAGGCATTTTCTTTTTAAAGTTGATAGAGGTTTGAAATTAATTTTGGTGAGCATGTTATTTCCCTCATTTCAAACTTTGAGAAAAAAACACGCATATGGCGATCTGGTTTTCCTTTCCCTCATCTTCTCTATCCTTGAAGCCCAAGACATTAGTCTGAAAGAAAAAGATTCCTTGACCCCTCTACCTCTACCTATTCCCATCAAAACTGACCTTCTTGAGGGGCAACATATTTGAGATCTTCCCATTAGTGAGATGGCAGGTGATGCCTCACCCACCAAACACCTCTTTTGTTTCTCATCAATTTGTCCAAGTTCCATTGCACTTGCTTGAACTACAATTGGAGAATGCCATTGCACAGATTGAGATCTTTACTCGTATTTGGAATGAAACGAGTAAATTGATTTCTGTCCAAAAAGGGAGAGAACCAAGTGGCACAAAAACGAGTGATGTTGGAACTGAAGTTGTGGGGTCAGGGAAAGAGATTAGGGAAGAAGAAGAGGTTGGAACTGCAGCAGGGAGTGGACATTGTGCTGGTGATCAAGTTGTTGCTGAAGGTGTTGATGAAAGTGTTGCCCATATAGTTGGCAACACCCCTCAAACAGATGCCGAATGTCGACCCTCGCTTTTTGAGGATTGTATTTTGAATGATATTTATTCAAGGACTTGTTGGTGATGATTGTAACTCTAAACTATCTGAACACTGAATTTTTTTCTTTGGTTTTGTTTTTTATTAGGACTTTGGTATGTGTGGTATTAGGGGGAGCTATTTGTGTATAGTTTTTCCGCCTATTTGTTTGTGTGTTTCTTTTAGGTCCATTTATCTCCTTGATATATAATTATTTCTTTAGAGTAATAGTGGTGATGATATTCGGGGGGAATTATCCTGGCATAGTCATAGCTTCTCTTTGTTTTCGATTTTTACTTAGTTTTGTTTTCTTGTTTCTATTTTGAGTCGTAAATATCGGGCATATGTATTCTTGAATTTTTGTGCGGGTTTTGTCCGTAAATCGACAAAAAGGGGAGATTGTGAGAGTTCACCTTTTGGTCAAACTATAATAATTTTAATATTTTTATGTTGCCTATTTCTCGGAAATATTTGTACAATATATTTTGCGGTTCTTTCCTACTTTGGATTTTGCAAATGAGCGATTATTTTGGGAATTGAAAAGAAGTGGGACATGAGTCCTACTTTGTGGGCACACTATCTCTCTAACCTCCCCACTAACCCATTATTTGGAAGTTATCTTGCATGATCTTTTATCCAGATTATTAGCTGACCTATATGGAGGGAAGGAGATGCACGGTTTCATTAAGGATTCCAGAGCAAGAAAATCAGAGTTAAAAAGAGAGTCCATTTTATACAAGGATATAGAGGAAGGTGCCTAGTATGTTTTATGGTAATACGTATCACCTTTGCAACACTTTTCCGAGAGTTAACTTCTTGTTAATAGTTTGAGATATAAATTGTAATCTAGGTTAGGTTCAAGTTGTTCTCTTATTTTACGGTAGGTTGAGTGAAGATCAAGGACAATAGGAAAGTATTGGTCTTGTTCTTTCTTTTTTGTAATCAACATTCTACTTCATAGTTATTGCCTTATTGGCGCTGCACAAATATCTTTATACTTGTGCAAATTTTGCAAATGTTGTGTTCATTTTCATTATTACGCTTTGTTTGTTTTTGGTGTTGATAAAATAAACAAACCGATTGAAATTCACAAATTCATTGTGACATATCAAGTGTTGCCAACACTCGCACAACACTCATCAAACTTCAAAAATTCACCCCTTGAATTCCAACATGACGTTTAGTTTTATATATTTAGTTTGAATGTTAATATTATGCATGTTTTAATTAAAAACATTAGATTCATTTTTTTTTTATCTTGTAGCCCTATAGTGGCATGTTTAGCCCTTGGATAGAATTATGGTTATGTTCACAATATTGTTGGCCCGTTTAACTCGAAATATGTTTAGCCATAAATCCACTAGGGCTCACCTGAAACCGTTAGTGTCAGTCCGTTTAACATCTTTAAATGGGATGAATAACCCCATACTTCCAATTTTTTTTAAAATATGTTCACCATATGACATATTATTTATACCGTATATATATATCTATAATCTAAAATCAAAACTCATTTATGTTAACTTTTATTTAAGGATAAATTAGACAAAAGATAATAATCCATGAGTTATCAATCAAAGTGCATGTTTGATAAGAATTTTAACACATATAATTCAAATAATCATATGAAATATACATACAATTAGTAGTATAATTTAATTTTTATCCAAAATCTATTTTATATTTGATTAAAAAAGCATCCCCTATAGTTCTCTTTTACAAAGAAGAAGAATATTCTTGACAAGATATATTACCAAAAGGATTTTACCATGCACCCAACTTAAAAAGAATAAAATATTTCTTTTCATTTGCTTTTTTATCCATTTTATCTATTAAACTTTTTGACATATCCATTTTGGACTTTTAGAACAGAAAAGCATATCTGGCTTCTCCTTTCGCTTTCAACTCAATAGTGTCCAAGAACTATCACCAAACACTTATCCACTTGCCTTTTAAGAGTTTTGTGTTGAGTTAATGATAGCAAGGTTTCCAACAAAAACATTTTATTGATGAGGTTTAGAAACAAAAAAAATGGAGTTTTGAAAGTATTACATACAAGGAATATCATTTGTACAAATTAATATAGGAGGAAATGGTTAATTAACCCCATGATGTTAGACATATTCAAAATTAACCCTTATAATAATTTGTTGAAACACATCATGGATTTGCAGTTGTATACAAGATTACTGGGTTATCTTCCATAAATCTTTGGGTTGTGGAATTGTTGTTAACGTTTTCAAATTATTTCTCTAATCTTCAAAATGGAAAACTTTTAATTAAAATCCTGCCATTATCTTGGAAATTACTACATAAATTGGAAGAGGTCCTTTTTTATTGAAGGAAATTGGAAGAGGCCTTTAATTTATAAGATTGTCCACAAAAATATAGATTCTTTTCGTGGGTTTGGATTCAAGTTTAAGACAAAAACTCATATAAGACGGTCTTATAGATTAATTCCGTGAGATGGATCCTAAAATGACCCATAGTAAATAACTCATTTAAATTGAAATTAATTGTTTTGATTTGTAAAATAAGTTATATCTGTTTCATTAATTTAAATACATTTAAAAGCGGTCCCACATAACACTTCTTTAAATTTAATTTAAATATATGATCTGTCATACGATACGTCCCAGTGAGACCGTCTATATAAGTTTTTGTGCATTAATTGAAGTGGAAGATGTTACGAATATATATTGAGGTTGCGAGTCACCTCTTTTAGTGTTTGAGCACATGGGCAAGTGGCTATAGGTAGATGAAAAGAAAAAAGAAATAAAAAATACCAAACTTGAAAAAGGAAGTGAAAAGAGGAGTAGACAATGTAGAATTATTAGTACCCTCAAACTTCATGGACCCTTCTTCTTTTGGGTCACCACTAAATCATAAAAAGGATAGTGGATCTTGAGGTGAATGTGGTATATGTGGTGGTGTTGTTCCTTTAATTTGGACCCTTTATCCCTAAGCTACCCATTTTTATTTTTTTATTTTTTTTAACTTTGGGCCACCACAAATAGAACAGTATCATAATGGATTTTTGGACAGCTACTTTCTATTTGATTGATTTTATGGGTAGTGGATCCATCTTCTACACTCCAGAAGAGGGGTTGATTGGTGGTTTATGTTGATATTCATTTATTTTAATTAGAAGTTATATGTTTTGAAAATATAGGTTCTGTTTTTAAATCATTGATTGGAAGTTTTATAAAAGAACAACTAAACTAATTAAGTTGATAAATGATATAATGGTCCCTGTATATGTTGATTATGTAAACTATTGGTTCATGCGATTATAAAATGAGAGTATGTATGACACAGAATGTCCTTCCATTCCTGAAATGTCATTTTGGAAAATTAGTTTGAAAAATGGATTTAGAGGAGAAGAAATAAATTTTAAGCTCAAGTTTGATCAGTAAAAATTGTTTAAATTCAAGTAGATGTACTATGAACCACGAGCCTTATAACACAAATATATTGTACATCTTTTGCAAGGGTAATGATCAAGGTTCGAATAAGTCTTTCAATTTTTTTTGATCATTTCCCTCCATTTCTCCCGATTTATTAATAAAAGTAGATGTACTATGAAATTTAGTGTGAATTTATTTTATTATTCATGATTGTGAAAATTCAATTTGTATTCAATTGGATTAAGAATCCATTACTTCTTAACTAATTTAATAAATATAGCCAATCCTTTGGAATTGAGATGACAGTTGATATGAGGTTTTTTTAAACAATATTGAAACAAGTGGAATTTGTTAACATCATCAAATATTTTACACTGTTATATCCTTTAATTTTTCTAAATATTAAAAATAGCATAAACTTTCTGTCATATATTTATAAATATTAAAAATAGCCAGAAGAAAAATTGAGGCTATTTGTAATATTTAGAAAAGTTGAGGGGTATAACTATTAAATATTTAATGAAGCTGACAAATTCCGTCAAATCATCTAGTGGTTGGAGCAAAATATAAGACGAAACCAAACTTCAAGGGGGTTTCTGTAATTTTTAAATTCCTCTGTGTTTTTCTTTTTTGGTAATTACCCCCACCTTAATTTTTTTTGTAATTATCCCTAAAATATATTTTAATATTTTTTACGAAAAACTCAGACCCATGTTTAAAATATATCTTAAGGTGACTTTTTTGAAAACTTTTCTCTAGACAATCACAGCCTAATTTTCACTTTATCAAAACAAAGTGGCCTTTTTTTTCCCAAAAAAGAAGTAAGAAAGAAATAAAGAAAGCAAAGTCAGTAGACAATTAAGCATTATCAAACATTGTACATTTAACATTTCATTTCTTAAAATTCACATGTGACATAATAGAACATCACCCTCTGTAACAATGGTCCTCATTCCTCAATACTTGTCAATTTAGATAGCTCCACTTTGGTTATAGCCAGTTGATTTTTCTTCCTCTGTGATTGTTTCCTCTCTACTCCATATAGCCTATACTTCACTTTAACCCCCCAACCCCACCCCCATTTTTTTTTGGTGTAATTATATATTTCCACCTTTGGCATGTTAACCAATTTTTTACTCTCCTTGTAGCTTACTTATTAATTCTTACCCTACATTTCTTTGCTTTGGCAAAACTCTTTCTTCTTTTGAAATGATTCCCATATTGCTCCATGCTATCACCTTTTAGGTAGCATCAACATGTGACTTAATTCAAACCACATTCTGATAACCCTAGCTAATAATCTAAATTGAAACTTCATCTTAACTTTATTGAAACATAACATACACAATAATTGTAAAGCGCTCTATCTTTTATGTGCTTGATATGCCGGTAAGCAGAGGCGTAGCCAACAAACTTGACTATCCGTAACCCAATTATTTTTTCCCCTTCCTTAGAAAAAACATGATAAAAAAAAAGTTGGGCTGCGCTGGAGGCCCCTCCACTAAATCTGCCCCTGCCGGTAAGAGACATAGTAAGTAATTTTAAGCATCGGATTGAAATTGACTTTTCATACTTTAAGCCATATAAAGGTAATTTTGAAATTTTATTTAATAAATTTTGTAATTAAAATTCAAGATTATATAGACTTGAAATAGATCATCTACACTAAATCTCCCTTTGTTCCATACCTTTTTTGACATAATACCAATGCATGATTACCCAAATCATGAATGATCCCTACCTCAAAAGCTAAAATTTGACATAAAGTAATCATTTTTACTAAGATAGTGGATAATGGGAGGATTTCATGAGTAAGGACACTTAACCAGCAAACAAATTAAAGTAACATATATAGATTATAGTATTGGGAGATAGTATTATTTTTTGTATTGTCCTAAGTTCCTAACCGACTAAAGCACACAGAATTATCAGTGTATAAAGTTATTTCATTCTGGAAGTGGGCTTCTTGCCAGATATGTGACAAATGCTGTCACAAAATATGTTTTGGTTTATTTCAGCAGTCTGTACGTATTATGCTCCCCAGACCCCACCCCACCCCACCCCACCCCCACCCCCTTTAAGTAAATGCTACTATCCTTTTCTAATCTCCACAAAAGAAAAGGATAAAATGCAAAATTGGACCCGTATTATAAAGGACTTGCAATTTTGGTCCTGTAAAAATTGAGTGTGCAATTTTGATCATGTAAGTTTTGAATAATTCCCGTATTATACGTTCATAGTTATTGCAATATTGGTCCTCAGAGGCTATTTTATACTTTGTAATACCAAGAATGTGCTTGTTTGTTCAAATGGCTAATTAGCTAAGTCTTGACACAAACAAGGGCGGAGACACGGGTCAAATTGACCTCCGATATTTATACTAAGATTTTTCTTTTCTGAAAAAATACTTTAGTTTGAGTTTATATGATTTTATTTAATTTTTTATCCAGTCCACCCCATTTCCGTTTATCGGCCCAGCCTAATAACTTTACTGGCTCTGCAATTGGGTACAAAAATTGTATCAGAGCATAGGTTTATTAAGAATTTTAAGAATAATTTATTATATTTATGTAATTAACTTGTGGTGAGGAGAATTTTTCAAATTATAATGGACCGAATGAATACGAGATGCGTTTATTACAATCATTATCTTCAAATTTTGAAGATATATAAACAGGAAAATTAAGAAAGATTATTATATTGGGATAATATATATAATTATATATATATATATATATATATTAATCTATTTTGTGCAAAGGATTAAAAATGTCACTTCCAAAAAGATACGAGACTATAAATGCTAGCTTCTAAAAAACACAAGACTGATTAACCATAAGAATAAAATGGTGTATGACCAAAACTGCAATTATATAAGTTATCGGACTAAAATTGCAAATCCCCATAACATACGGGACTAGATTTTCAATTTACCCAAAAAAAAATCAAATTTCATCTCCCCACGTCGCCAATAAAAACTTGTTCATGAAAAAAAAACCAACAAGCAGTTGGGTTTTCCAAAAGGCCACTCTCTCCATAATTTATTTATTTATTTATAATCTCGGGCTTCAAGATTTTCTTTCCAAATTCTTTGATTTCGAAAATTTCCCCAAAATCCACACTAAATATTAATTCAATTTCCCAAAAAATAAAAAAATCAAATTTCCATGCAAAAAAATTAGTCCAGTTTGACGGTTGGCACCTTCAAATTTCAAGTACTTGGACTTAAATTCACACACTCCTAAATTTTCCATTCTTTTGACGGGTTTTAAAGCCTTCTTAAATGCTTTTCATGTCACTCTGAAATAAATCACAAAAAGTATTAACCAAAATCCATCCAGAAAAAAAATAAAAATGGCAATCGAAATTTACCCCGACAGCCCGAGTCTCGGTATGAGTCCCCGGATTTCATTCTCCCATGATCTCTCCCAATCCGACGTCGTTCCCGTCGAGCAATACATCTGCAACGGTTCTTCCCCAACCGTCGATTTCGATTTCTGCGTTTTCCGGGAGAGCTTCGATCAACAGTCGTCCTCCGCCGACGAACTCTTCTTCGACGGCAAGATCCTCCCAATCGAAATCAAGAAACGCCTCGCGCCGCCGCGAAAAGTGGAATCGCCGCCGCCGCCAGTGCCGCCGAGACCAGCCCCCTTCCGCCGCCGCCGACCCAAAAAACGAAAAACCCAAATTCAGAATCGGAAGAAAAGCAGAAATCGTTCTGGCGATTTAAGCGGAGCTCGAGCTTAAACTGCGGCAGCGGCTATGGCCGAACGCTCTGCCCGTTGCCGCTTCTATCGAGGAGCAATTCGACGGGCTCCGCCGCTTCCAGCGGTAAGAGATCGTCGTCGGTTTCGAATAATCAGAAACAGAGTTTTCTCAGACACAATTCGTCGAACACCTCGCAGAAGTTACCGCAGACGGGTTATTCGTCCCGGCCGCCATTGAAGAAGAATAGTCATGGTTCTTATAGCAATGGGGTTAGGTTTAATCCAGTGTTGCACGTTCCCTCTGCAAATCTCTTCGGCCTCGGCTCCATTTTTTCCGGCGGCAAGGATCGGAGCAAGAAGAAGTAGTAATTATTAAATTAACCGTTTCTATTTATTTTTTGGCGTAATTTCTTGATTTAATTATTTTAGACGATTGTTATTAATGGGAGTGTGAAATGAAATGGGTAATTTGGGTGGATTTGGCTACGGTTTTTAACGAACCGAACTAAGGTTGTTCTCGTGTTCGTTATTTTAAAAGATTGTTTGTGCTCGTTCGTTTAATAATCGAACATGTTCACGAACATCCATGAACGGTTCACGAACATGCTCATTAATATTCATGAACAACTATATGAACATGTGTATAAAAAAATTAGATACACATTGTTCATGAACGCTCAACTTAATAAACGAATATTATGATGATTGCAAATTAAAATAGGTGTGATATTAAAAATAAGCTTATTTTTTATTATAAAATAATGAATATTAAGTAGTATATGTATATTTAATAATTAAAAATGAATAATAAATAAATATCAAATAGACAATAAATGAACATGTTCGTGAACATAAACGAACAAGAAAATTTGTTTGTTTATGTTCAATAAGCTTAATAAACGAACGCTATATTTGTCGAAAGTTGTGTTTGTTTATAACTTTATATTTGGCCTACCATGAATCAACTCAAAACAAACAAGCCATATGCTTAAAAGAAAGGGATGCCAAATAACAGGTAAAATGTGCTTTCAGGGATGTCATATTCTGCTTTAATTCTTTTTTTTTTTCACTTTTTCTTCAAAGTGCTTGCACATTCTTGTCATCTTGTTTTCTATATTATTCTCTCTTGCTTTCTCCTGATTCTGTCAGAGGAATTGGTCTTTGCATGAGTATGACTGAGCAGGCTACTGTATATTTTGCTAGTGTATATACATTCTCTCAATCTCACACACACGTATTCTTGTCAGATAATTTTTTAAAGGTAAATTACAATTAGTCATGTAATACCATTTGCAAGAAAGTGTTCGCAACTTTCAAAATACTCTCGATTTTAGTTATTTCGTTGCCAGAAATTAAAAAAATTTGCCGAAATAATCCACATCCACATTTCTGACAACATTCATTAATGTGAAAACCGATTTCACATAGTTTTTGTCTAATTTCAAGGTCTTGTAGATGCTACTCGTGGAGAAATATACCAGTTGTAGTGTAGTATCTACCGTAAATCTGCACACAAAACCCCCAGTGTTTGTACAGAATTTGTACCAATCTATAATAGATCTACGGTTATAATGTACCTGAAGTACCCCTCCAAGTGTATTGGGTAGCATGAAATAAGCCGTCCTTCAAGATGCCAATAATGTCTACATTATAAACTGGTTTCAACATCCTAAGGTTTGGCTGTAAATGTGGACATGTGGATTTTTCCGCCAAATTTTCAAGTTTATAGCGACCAAATAACTGAAATCGAGAGTGTCTTGAATGTTATAATTATTTTTTTGCAAATCGTGATATATAGAAGACTATTATTGCGAACTCTATAGTTAGAAATTGCAATTTACCCTTGTTTATTGGTTTCATTATATTTTACCATAGAAAATCTGGTATTGGATAGAAAATGAGTTATTCATGATGATTGATAGTCTGGAAAGGGTGTGTGTTTAGATAGAGTCAGAAAAAGTTGGTTTTGCCTTTATTTGGGATTTGCAAGAAAAAAGTTGGTTTAGCAGTTGTGGGATGTCACACTATTCTATTTATAGCAACTTAATCACATATTATTAAACCATAATGACTCTCTTCCAAAGCTTTAAAAGGCTCCCCCATATGACAATTGACAGCCATCATTTTGATGTTTTCTTGAAGATTTGACATATTTTCTTTTTGAGTGGTCCTTTATTCATCATGCCTAGCTATTGTGATCAGGTGCCTTTAAATTCGGACTTGTTTGGCCTAGAACTTTATCTCGTTTTATTTTTATTTTTTTTATTTTGAGATATATATGTATTCATGTGATATACAATAAATGTTTTTTTTTAAATATTTTTAAAATTATATAAAATAATGATTTACAAAAAGGTCATGTAATCCTACAACCGATTGTAGGGCTGCAGCGATTAAATGCGGTGTTCTAAAAACGTTAGGCGTTAGTCGTAATCGGCGGTGATCGTGCTAACGCCTGGCGGGGTTAGCGGGACTTGAGTGGAGTTAGGCGGGGCCTAATCGGAAGAATAACATAATGTGAGCAAGGGAGCTAGCGTCTAGAAACGACTAATCGGGGCTAGGAGAATTTTTAGAGCAAAGTGGTTAAATGTTCTTTAGCTTGATTCATTAAACATGATAATTAAATTTGACCTAGTTTTGTCATTCAATAAGATTTGAAATTCAGTTCATGAGTGACTCATGTTCCACTCGATTAAAACTCGCTATGCACGATTCTTAATCAAATCAAACTGAAAATAATTTTAAAAATTCAATATAAATTCATACAAATTTGAATGGTAATATGTTTAACACGACTCGATTCGTATACACGCCAAAGTACATAATGCAATAATGTTATCCACAGCTAATCAATGGTGATGAATTATTAGGTTTCCCATATTTTCTATAGGGACCATTACGAAAAAAAGCCCTGAAGTTTGGGCTAATTACAAAATTCTAGGAATTTTTAAAAATTAGAAAAAAATCCACAAAGGTTTGTTTATTGTCTTAAATTTAAGGAGATAAGCGTAATATTTCCATAAGAGTTAGGAGGTTTTAAAATATTTTTGTTTATGAAGGAGGAAGATGTGAGACGAAATTGAATCTCAAGTTTTTTTTTTTTTTTGTAATTTTCAAAAATCTTGTACTAAAACGTATTTCACATGGGAATTGGAAACATACTTTATAGTATACCATGAAATTGGGTCTAAAGCGTCCCAATAAATCTGAACTGACTTGTCACTTCCAAATTCCCACATTTCACAGATTGAAAATGAAAATAGAATATAAAGTCAGTTTATGTCTACCATAAGCCTGCTGTTTAATCTATCTTTTGCACAGTTGAGGACTTGCTTTCAAAGTTGGTGGCCTTCTAAAGTGAAAAGTATGAGAAAATTCTTTTTGACACTCAATTATTTACTCATAGTTCTTTTATTATACTATACTTTTTTTTAATAGTTTGGGAGGAGTATAGCGAGGAGATAAAAATAGAAGAAACTGAAAAATTAGTAGTTCAAATTCTAATTAACACTCTTGTAGAAGGTGATCGATATGTCCGATACTAGCTACTTGAACTACTTGTTCGTGGTTTTGATTATACTATACTTATTTGAAGCCAAAGTCTGTCCATATAGATTCATACTCCGATCAAAGAATCCAAAGTTTGTTAATAAAATTTTTGACATAAATATGCGGTTGGTAATTTAAATTGTAAGAATTTTTTTAAATTCAAAAGAAAAAAAACCCACTACTTATTAAGTCTTACAATTTAAATTACCAATCGCATCAATCATTATTTCACTTAAGAAATATTATATCAACTGTCATCGTCATACTTCCATCTCACCATTTCACAAATTACCTTGTTTAACAACCACTTCGCATTTGCAATCATCGATCACATCAAATAACTATTTCATTAATAAAAAATACCATATAATTTCCATCATTATACTTTCATCTTATATCTAATCATAATCTCAAAAATTCCTATGTTCCTTTCTTTAAAACAAGTTTCATCACTAATTATTATTTAAAAAATAAATAAACTCGGTTACTTTAGAAGACCAGGCCCAATAATGAAATGGTATCGGTTTGATCCAACATGCATGGTTCTCTTCTTCCTTCAGTAGCAGCAATAGAATTTGGAAATGAGCAATTAGTTGAGTTCTACTAAGACATAATTGAAATAAATACAGAATCAGTTTTTTTCAAAATTAATCTTAACCAAACTTAATTGCAAATTAAATTATGATTGGATCTTGAATATAATAAACGAGAAATATATTCAGGAAAGTAGTTCTTTCACTACAAATAATGCGACGTTGTATTTTACTATTAAACTTTGGTTTTGCCCCACTAAAATTCAAAATCGACACCCTTTTTATATGGGAAGTTCCATGTTATCCAATTAGATAACACCCAACTCCATTGGGATTTTCATATGTGTACAATTATGACGTGTGCATGTGTTTTTTCCAATAAAAAAAAAAAAAAGGCAATTTTTTTTTGGGTCCTCTAACTAATCCTATTTTGAGATTCCGTTCTTTTTTTTACTAATAGTCCTTTTTCTCGAACAAAAAATTGAGATTTGGTCATCTACCGCCTATAGCAAGTAATTTTGACTGTTCAAATTGATTTGGCATTTTTATTTTCAAAACTTTCAATTTTCATTTAAAAAAACAATATTTTATCTTGCATGCATCCTAGTTGGCTTAAAGGAAGGAAAAATTATTTAAATAAATTGTTTTTGAAAAATCGATAAAATTATCTAACAATTCTGAAAATTATTTTAAAAAATTTAAAATTTATTTAAATTTTTGTAACAAAGTTTTAAAAAATAAAATTATTTTAAATTCTAAAATTAAAATGTATAAAATCTGATAATTTCTTTGAAAACTAAAAATAGTAAAAAAAATCAAAATTGCTTTAAAATTACAAAAAAAGAAAATTGTTAAAAAAACTATAATTTGTTCTATAAATCTGAAATTTATTTGAAATATTGAAAAATATTTTAATTTCTAAAATAAAAAACTCAAAATTATTTTAAAAAAGTTGTTTTTAAACTATAAGATGTTTAAAAACCTGAAAATTTGTTTAAAAAGCTAAACACATTGTTAAAAATCTAACAAGTATTTAAGATATTAAAATGAAAAAAATCTGATTTTTTTTTTTAAAATACAAAAATTTGTCTAAAAATCTGAAGATGGATTAAAAACAAAGACTTTTGATTTTTTTCACAAAAATAAATCTGATTTTTTTTTTTATAAAAAAGAGAGTAAAAACTTTGAATAGTTTTAGAAAACCATAAATTATTTTAAAAAATCTGAAAATTACACCAGTTATGTAAAATTAGATTTTATTTTTTACAAATCTGAATTAGATTTTTTTACAAATCTGAAATATGTAAAAAAATCTGAAAATCAAAGAAAAATCTGAAATTTGTTTAAAAATTATATATTTTTTGACATAATTGGTGTAATTGTCAGATTGTTTAAAATATAGTTTTTTAAAACAATTCTAAGTTTGTACTCCTTTCCTGATTTTATAAAATATTCGATTTTATTTGTAAAGATTTCGATGTCTTTGTTTTTAATCCATTTTCAGATTTTTAGACAAATTTTCATATTTTTGAACAATGTTTAGTTTTTCTTAATTTTATATTTTAATATTTCAAATAATTTTTAGATTTTTAACAAAATTTTTAGTTTTTTAAACAAATTTTCAGATTTTTAAACATCTTGTACTTTAAAAACAACTTTTTCAAAATAATTTTGAGTTTTTTTTTTTACTTTAGAAACTAAATTATTTTTCAATATTTAAAATAAATATTAATTTTTTAAAACATTTTATATATTTTTTAACAATTTTCACATGTTTTTGTAATTTTAAAATAATTTTGATTTTTTTACTATTTTTAGTTTTTAAAGAAATTATCAGATTTTATATATTTTAATTTTAGATTTTAAAATAATTTTGGAACATTTTAAAACTTTGTTACAAAAATTCAAATAATTTTAAATTTGTTAACATAATTTTCGGATTGTTAGATAATTTTTTCAAATTTTCAATAATTTTATTTTATTTAATTAAAATTTTCCTCCTTGAAGACAACTAGGATGCCATGTAAGATTAGATATTATTTTTTTAAATGAAAATTAAAAATTTGGAAATAAAAATGTCAAATCAGCTTAACAAGTCAAAATTACCTGTTATAGGCGGTAAAAGGACCAAATCCCAATTTTTTGTTTAGAAAAAGGACTATTTGTCAAAAGTAAAAAGAAAAATGACGGAATCTCAAAGTAGGGTTAGTTAGAGGACCAAAAAAAATTTGCCAAAATAAAAGTTAGACATATGTAAAAATCCTAATGTAGTCCAATTGGTTAACATCTAATTAGCTTATGGATTCCAACCCACTCGAAACGAAAAGGAACCGATTTTGTGCCTCATAAAGTGTGCACTTTACGTGGACCAAGAGAAACATATTTTTAGGGACCCTAAACTATGAATACTCCCACAAATCGTCGCATTTAATACAATTTACGTAAGGGCGGAGGGAGGGGACCCGCGCCCATTTTTCTTAAAAAATTAATTATCATTTATATGATTTTCGTGTGTCGATCCACCCCATTTTCGTGTCTGGATCCACCCCAATTTATTCCTAGCTCCGCCCTTGAGTGTAAACATGATATAAAAAATTGAGCCTTCTATTACTGATTACAAACATTTCTTCTCAGATTAGTCACTAGTTCCAATCTCTAGAGATATTATAGTTTGAGCCTTTGAGACCTAAACAAGATCAAAGACATCTTCATAATCTTTCAGGAGTTTGCTTGGAACTATATTTGATATATATCTATTTAAATGAGTTTTCCTGAAAAAATAAAAAAAAAAAAATCAAGGTTTTATGATGTATACTTCTCAACTCTCCTTAAAATTGGGATGGACCAAAGTTGAAATTTAATTCCTATGTCAAAAGAGATGTTGGCATAGTGTCACATGCATAAAAGTTCATGTCTAGTTTTCCTCCTCCTGATTGGTTGGAGTTGGCATCCACTTAAGTCTACCAAAACACATCATTCTTTTTGACACACAATTCCTCTTGAATGTGACTTATAAAAAACTTCTAAAATATTTGATTTTAGTTACACTAATTTTTCTACTAGGGAGTACATCATCATAATTTCACAAATGTCACCTTCGTCATAAAACTTATGTGTGCATTTTGTACACAAAAATTATCAAACGGGTTAAAAGTCAGCCAACCTCATCCATCAGACCCAGCCAAATAGGGCTGAAATTTTTTAGACCTAGAAAATATGGGTCAGCTCAAGACTCGGGACGAACGGATCAACTCACAGGAAGGGCTGCATTTTGTCAGCTCTATGTGTACGCGTGATGGGTTTAATTTACGCATTTGTAGACTAGAAGGAGAGAGAAACAGAAAGAGAGTAAAACGCCTATATAGTTAAGTAATCTCAAATTAAGGCCATTATGTGAAAAGAAAATGTTAGTGCGTATATTTTTAGGTGCCTAATACAATTTCCAAAAATAAAAGATTGTGTTTTAATTGTTTTGCCTTTCTAGACTTATGTTAAGATTGAGTTCTAAATGGATTAGGAAATATTTCATATTGATATGATATAGATATATTAGAATTTGTTTGATTCTTATCTTGTTTCCTAACATAAGTGGTATACTTGTCATATGTTTGTATATATTTTTTTCATGTTTATCGGGACTCTTTGAAGGACTTGGACGCCTATATAAGAAAGGAGGGCGTTCATAATCAATACACAAGAATTACATTAGAGATACAAGAGTTTTGAGAAGAGTTTAGAGTCATTCAAGCACAAGGAACTTCATTATCTTGAATGTGATCTCGAATGTGACTACATCTAGAGATAACATTCAATCTTGCGATTATGTTTGTTAGCTTTTTTACCTATAGCTTTTTGTGTTGTGATAAACGAAGTAAATACATATCTATTGTTGGATGAGTTGTATTACATAGATATGATTTACTCAAGATAAGAGTTTTCATTGATTTTCTACTAGTTGATTTGAGTATTCTTTATACTCGAAATCAAAAAGTTTTACTAGTAGAAAGTTTGTATATTGACATATCTACAAGCTAGTTTGTTTGTAGATAATCTTTACAACTTGTGTCTTGTTTCTTTTTCTTTATTTCACGTGTGATTGTGAATGTGACTTCACCTCGCAATCATATATATACTCTTGAAACTTTTGGAATATTTTCGTGCTATAATTTTTATCGAAAAATAAATTAAAATAAATTACAGTTACAATGTTTTAGTTAATTCGACGTTGTGGTTTTGTTGTGTTCAATTTTTCTCGTATACCCTCCAATTACAGTCAATTACAAAGGGGCCACATACTCAATTAATCGTAATGACCAATAACTAATGATTCATACTTCATAGGTACCGTGATTAGTTTCCTGTGTGGTCCTTGGACGTGGTCCATGTAGACCTGGCCACACGGTTCCGGAACCGCCGGTTCGGTTCCGGTTCACGGGTTCGGTTCCTCCAAATTGAGGAACGAAACTTAACCTTTATATGCTCACGGTTCGGTTCCAAAATCGGAACCGCCGGTTCGGTTCCAAACCGGAACACGGTTCTATCGGTTCGATTCACGGTTAAACCAGAACCTTTTGTTTTTAATTTTATTTAGATAAAATGTTTAGCAATTTAGTTTAAAATAAAAAGAAAAAGGAAAAAAAAAAAGCGGCGTGATTCATCTAAAATATTTCCATCGAGCTAAACGTTTGCTCTACTTCAACAATTGAAAGCGGGGCATGCCAAAACCTCTTTTGCGATGATTGAGATGATTGTATAAGGTTGAGTTAACTTGTGACCACCATTTCAAAATATCAAAGTCTTCAATATTTATTTCACTAAACTTGAAAGAAGTAGTTAAATAATTCTCAAGCTCTACATTTGAGCTAGAGGAACCCTTGGACGTTTACCTTTTCCCTAAGTAATCGTTGTGCAATATTAAAAATATCATAATAAATATTTTACATTTCTTCTAGAATGTATTTACCAAAACAAGATTGTTGGTTTTAACCTTAAAAAAAACGGTTCCATCACGGTTCCATATACGGTTCTAACCGAGCGGTTAAAACCGCCCGGTTCCACGGTTTTGAGACCTAGGAACCGAACCGATCTACACGGTTCGGTTCGGTTTTGGAACCGTTGACCCGCGGTTACGGTTTAGGAACCGTTGACCACGGTTCGGTTCCGGTTTGGAACCCGGTTTGATTCCATTTGGCCAGGTCTCAGGTCCATGTACTCCATTTGTTGGATCATGTGAAATATCCAAAAATGTGATTACCTAAGTGTAATTTTTCGTCAGTTTTAAGATTTGATTTATACAAATTATAAAGTAATTGTTTAGAATTTCAAGTACATCCTCAAAACATAAAGATCATGAGGCCACATAAGATGTCCTGCACACATCATGGAACTATCTTCGTTTATATATATCTTAATCCCTCCAGTTCATAATAAATGTTATTTCGACTGGTAAAAAATTATTCAAAAAAAAATTATTGTTTGATATTTTCAAGGTTGATGAGTAAAGATTTTTCTTAAATTACCATTATACCTATTAATTAATTTAATAAATATATTTATGATGTATGATTTTCCAACTCACATTACTTGAGGTCCGGTATATATGTTATTTTAATATTTTTGTTAATATGTGTGCGTTTTCCTTAAACACCTATTGTGAACTGGAATGAGTATTTTTCGTTACCAAACCTTTCAGTTTCTTCCAAAATTCTGGTCCTATTTTCAAAAGAATTTTTTTATATTTTAAATAATGATTCCTTTCATCTTTTGTGTCATAAAAGCATTAGCAACATTTACTTAATGGTATGACTATTGAAAAATTAATGCTAATGAGGTGACCTTTATAGTATATATAACTAACGTACGTTCATGATTGTCGAAGTATTTGCTAATCACAATAAATAACTTGTAATGTACTAGTTTTATTATTTAAAAATTAATCAATATTTATTTTTTTCATTATGTAGACAAAAAAATGAATACATGTAAACTGAGGTAGTGGCCCAAAGACAAAATAAAATTACTATGGATACTACCGAGTACCGACCCAAAAAAAATTACTATGGATACTAGTACATGGACCTATGCCAATCAATATGTTTGACCTGTGTATATATAATGATGCTACAGATTAAATAAATTGAAATTTTTTTCTCAGCACGAAAAAGGAAATAAAGTGAAATTGTAGGGGTCCGGTGCCTCCATGCACTTATCCTATCAAGGATGCCAATAATTGCTGAAGGATATTGTGTCCTCATGCAGTGGTTTTAAATATTAGAATGGGAATTAATTTGATCTTATATATATTGTCGTCAAATAATTTAATTGGTTGAATCAGTTTCATTATTGATCCGATTGATTAAATAAAATTAGTTATACATTTTTTATTATAAGTAAAATGATAATATAATAGACTTATTATCTAATACATATTAAAGATTAAGAAAATAAATAAACAATTAAGTACAATTATGTAAAAATTAAATAATTATATAATAAAATACCAAATTTAAGGCTTCGATCTTAATACAAAGTTCATTTAAAAAAAGAAGTTGGTGTGGCGATTTTGCATCATGTGGTTCTTATATAACAAAGATAAACTCAAACAAAAATACAATTATAACGAAGCTCACCGACACTACAAGAAAAACTAGTTTACCTGACGAAAAATTTGTAGGTAAATGTTAAAAAATTGTAAAGTGTAGATAAAATCATTGTAGGTAAAACCATTTTAGGTAAAATATTTACCTCTGAGAATCTAAAATCATTGGTAAATACCTACGAAAATCTGTCGGTAATTGAAAAACTGTCGTGTCTGTCGGTAATTTGTTGGTATAATTTGAGGGAAAATGATATTTTTTATTCTGTAGGTATTTTGTAGGTAATTGTAAAATTTAGTGACAAAATCATTTATGTCGGTAAATTAAGCCGAAACTGGAATTTTCTTGTAGTGTGACTTAAGGTCTCTTTTGGTGTTCAAAGAAACCAAAGCGGACACGAAGGTCTTTACAAGATTCTGGCTCGGCCCGGGACGTTTGGTAATTTCTCCTCTGACCAGGATAAATGCTATGGTTTGGGTAAGGCAGAAGTTGAGGCTGGCTCACCCAATCTTAAGCATGAATCTGCTTGGTAATTGATATTTGCGATCCCTTTTTTTACTTAGCTTCTCAAAAAGGGCGAAGTAAAGCTCCTTGATCGGCCTCTCAACCGGGACCCCTCTTTCCTTATTAATGGTCTTTCTTGAGGCCCCAGGCGGTTCATCAATCCTCCGAAACCTAAGATCGCATATCAGCTCATTCAAGAATTGTTTTTGATCCAATCCGTAGGAATCAATAGAAAAGGCAAATCCCTTATGATACACGAGAGCATAAGCATTACACCTAAAAGGTTGGACTCGAGGGGCAAACAAAATCCCGACAAACAAGAGTAATAAAATACAAGAATTAAGTGGCTAATGTGACCTTAGGAACGTGAGAGTTGGAGCAAAAGATCCACTAGCTAGCACAAAATCTCCAGTGAACAATGCAAGATCACTAGAGTACTTCCAAACTCCAAATCCCCCTAACCAAATCTCCCGAGCAACAGACTTCGCTTAAAAACCATCCGACACTGATGAAATGGGGCCCTTCACCTTACCGAACACCAAATCCTCAACAATGCAACTTGATTAGATCATGATTGACCAAGACTTGTATCTCATCACTCTCACTAATGCTAACAAAGATACGAAAATGGGATGGTATATAGAAAATTTAGAAAACAATCATATATAACTTTTTTATATTCTTCAGTGATATAAGATGTTAAAAAATGTGGGAGTGGGAAGATTTCTTCGATATAAGCTATAAATAAACATACTAAACATGTAAAAACGCAGAAACCAAGTGCATGAAACTTAACGAGTATCTCAAAGTCTCATATAAAGCGTTAAATGGTGTACGCACTACGACGCATATTATCAACGCATATTATCACTATGACTCTCTCCGACCTTTGCGCATAAAAACTCACAAGTTCCACCATTTTAAGGCACACAAATTATGTTATTAACATTATTCTCTTTCAAGCTCTAATCTGAGCCTCAAAGAGTAGGCTAAAACTCCGAGGATTTATAATTGTCTGTTGATATTGGAGGCAGACCCCATTGATTACTTATTTATTGTCGATAAAGAAAATCACGAGAAGTTGGAAGAAGTCGATTTAGGAAAGTAAATCATATGTCACGACCTGGGGACCCAAAAAAGCGAGGTGAAGTGTTTTCCACGAAGTCACCTGGCCAAGGATCCCCAAAAGCGAGGTGAGGTACTTTGTTCGAGGGTACTGAAACATAACGCACGTTAGGCTAGCCGGGATGGCTCCCGACTAAGGCCCTCCGATGCCTAAGTCGAATCGGGTAGTTGAGGTACTTAGAAAGCTAAAGAGCGAGGTAATTTAGAATAATGACAAGTAACCTTTTACCTTAATTTTAGTGTCGTATTTATAGTAATCGCTTCATCACCGTGCAATGCGGATCACCGACACGTGGCACCCGATCGATGCGGTGTGCGGCTCGCGGCGATGGCGGATCCAGGAATTAGTAATAGGGTGGACTAATAAGTAAAAATTTCATTAAAAAATTATATATATAGAACAAAGATTTATATATCGCAAAAACATGTGTGAGACGGTATAAGACCGTAAGACGATAATACTTTTAGTGTAAAAAGTGATACTTTTAGTGTAAAAAATGATACTTATCTAAATATCTTAAATTTGTGTATTTTGACAAAGTATCATTTTTTACACACAAAGTATCACTTTTTATACTAAAAATATCATTGTCTCACGGTCTCATAAATATCTCACAAGAGACGTGTTGTTTGTGTATATATATATATATATAAATTATTACAATACTACATTATTTCTCAATAAATAAATGGTAGAAACTACTTTGTAGGAGGGAAAAAAACATACCAATATCTTTATATTAGCATCAAATAGACATATTCTACTCCCAAGATTATTTGTTTTCTTGACAACAAGAAATCAATAACTAAATAGAAAAAAGCTAAAAAAATAGACAACTTTTCAATTTCATACTTGGTGATGGTACTTAGGAGTGTGGCAAATCATTCGTGTCGGACCCTTGAACATATAAATTTTTAAAATATATTTGATACTAAGAACATTTTCAAAATAATCTATCAATACAAATAATTATGTGCGCTTTAAAAGTAATCGCATGATAAGTATACTAATGATAAATTAATGATCACAAAAATAGTCTCAAGAGATAAAAAAATATATATTAAATATTATAGCATCATCGTATCCCGATAACACACAAAGTTTTAAGTTTTTCATTCTTGATTTTTAAAATAAATTTAAATTTTGGGATGAGCTAATTGTGAATAATATAAAATTATAGTACTAAAAAAGAATTTCTTAAAAATATGCACTGGCGGGCTTGAGCCAGTCTTTGCTCATGTAGATTCGCCCCTGCTCGCGGGCGACCCGACCCGGACTTTCGGGTCGGGTCGGGACCCATATAAAAATCCACGGATCCTGGGGGCATCTTGGTAATTTCCAGCGAGGCGAGGTCAATATGGTAATTTCGACCTAGGCGAGGCTATAATGGTAATTTCCATATCATCTCTACTCCCGATTACTTTAGTAATTTATTAGTAAAGTGACTCGATTGAAACCCTCGAATTGACGATCTGAAATCTAAGCCCTTGAATTCGAAAGGGTCCTTCCATCCCAGCCGTTGAATTTGAATAGACTTTCAATCGAGACCGTGGATTTTCCCGCCCTTCTCTATATATATAAGATGACCTTTTCAAAACATTCACTTTTCACATCTTTTACCTTGGACCACCTCGCTGCTCAAGTTCGCCACGACCTAGGATCTTTGACCTCGTGTTCATCCACGTCGCTTGACTTAGAGGTAGGTTCTCTCTCTCTCTGCTTTAAATTTTCTTAATCTTTTATGGCGACCCCTCCTCCTTCTACACGACCCTCCAGTTCACGGTCGAACTCTGGTTCGTCTTCGAAATTAGGGGTCGTTCGATTCTAGCTCGTCTTGAGTTCCTCCTCTCTTCTACTAGCGGGCGACCCTATCCCCCTCTCAAGATAGGGTATCCCGCGAGGCTACCCCCCTTCGACGACCTAGAACACGTCGCCCCGGGCTTTACTTAGGTCCCGAGTCTCTGTTCATGATTTAGACACCATTAGAAAAAACAATTTCATTCTGCCGTGGCGAATCATAATTCCCACTACTAGTGATAGGATAGATAAGCCTCCACCTCGCCGCTAGCTTTTCACCTCGCTAGCCTCGGCGGGTCTTAGATTTCCTTTGGCTCGCCCGTTCTTTGACATTCTAAGAGGGCTCGATGTTTGCCCCACTCAACTTGTCCCAAATTCTTACCGTCACATTGTAGGTTTTGTTATCTTAATGAAGCACTTGGTAAGGCCGCCTCTTTCTCACTTTTTGCGAGTTACATGCCATCAACTCTTCTACCACCACCACTAACTCCGATTTCTTTTATATCTCGCTTTAGACTAACCGAAAGTTTTTACATCGGGTTCCTTCCTCGGTGTGGCCTTGGAAAGATAGGTTCATATTCATTCGAGCCCCTATTGAAAATCCCCGGGACCTGCCTTCGGATTGAAAATTAAGCCGGTCTTGCCTTCGAGGCTTACCTCCTGTTTCTTGGGGGCCAACTTCGTATCTAGGTTGACCTGCACTGGTGGTATGATGCTTGCGACCTTATTACCGAAGACGTTCTATCCCTAGTCGGCCTTAACCCCGCTCCTCTCCACGAAACTCTAACACTTGGTAATTTATTTCTTCTATTTTCTCGGCTCACTTATCATTCTTACACTAATGCTATTATTTATTTGTGTAGATATGGAGATCCGAGTCTTTTTTTTTTTGATACATGTTTTTATCTTAATTTTGATGATTTTATTTTATCACCAAAACAATGTTTTTAAAGGTTGTCCAAATACTCCTAAATGATTTAAAATGATTTTAATATTTTCCTAGGAGTATTTTCTCAAAGTTTATTTTCGTCTAAATTGGACAACGCTTTTAATGATTTTACGTTATTGGGTTTTTACTCTCAAACGTTGTTTCTAAATGATTGTCCTAATACTTCCGATCGGTTTAAAATGTTTTTACTAAATTTTCGGAGTATTTCTTGAGTTTTATTTTCGACAAAATTTGGACAATATTTACTGTCTCGTGGTCGACCGGTCGCCCTATAGGGCAACCCGCGTACTGAAGATGTGTTCGAAACGAGAAAATGAGACAGGAAGAAAAAAAGAGCAGTCGACCGGCCGCATCAAGGCGTCGACCGGTCGATCGACCGATGCCGCCAGTGGGGTCACCGCACTGCAAGTGTGTTTCAAAGCGAACGTTTAATCCTTGCAAAATCCATGAGGGGACCATTGGGGTGATGGTCGACCGGTCGAGGTAGACGCGACCGTCGCCGCCTGTTATTTTGCCGTACTTTTTCCAACGTCTATTTAAATGCGACCGTCGCCCTATGTTTTTTAAAGAAAATTTCGACCGTTTGACAAACTGAGACAAACTTTCCTTAAATTGTGGGATTGATTTCTAACACTATATTCTTGATTTTAATTGTATTTTTCTGTAGATTTTCAATCCCCAAGAGGAGCCTATGCTTGATCAATCATCTCCTATAAATAGAGGAAGTTTTGGAGCAACCAATACAACAATTGAGATACAACACAACAAGATACACTTCAAGCAAACACTTGGTCTTTCATAGTCATTATTCTTGTTGTAAAATTGCCTAGCTTATCACTTTCACATCTTTGAGGTCTAGGCTATTCTTGATTATACTTGCACTCTATTGTATTATCATTTATCGAGTTGTAATCTTGAATTTGTGGTCGTCATTCAAACACAAGATATCCTTGTGAGTGTTCTTGTGGTAAGAACACACTTGGGTGAACTAGGTGTTAGGTGTAAGAAGATTGTGGTAATCTTCTTGTTGAGGTGTTGAAGAGTGTGGTGCTCTTCAAGGTGGAGATTGTGGTAATCTTCACAAGGTGCCGTTGGAGATTGTGGTAATCTTCAAGAGGAGATTGTGGTAATCTCCAAAGGTGGTGTTGAAGAAGAGTGTGGTGCTCTTCAAGGTGTTGTAAGTTGAATTTGTATTAATTTTGGTAATTAATAAAATTCTTTTTCTTTTCGAAATCCATCCCTGGATATCTTTGGGGTGGTAGAGGATTAGGCCCTAGGTGGGTTGAACCTCTTTAAATCGACGTGTGTTGTTTACATTCCGCACCTTCATTATTTTGTTTGAGCATTCGATTGTTAAAAGAGGGCGAAATCGAAAAGATGGAGATAATCTATTCACCCCCCCTCTAGATTATCGTAGCCGCTTGGACTTACAAGTGGTATCAGAGCCAAACTCTTTGGCAAGCTCGTTTCACATCGCGAGTGAAGAGAAACGATCAACGGCTACGAACGAAGCTCATCTATCCGGCACTTCCACCACCAAGCCACCACTATTTGATTCCAAGAATTTTAATTTTTGGAAAGAAAGAATGGAATGCTATCTACAAGGTTGCGGGTTCGACATTTGGAACACCGTCATTAATGGAGAATCCATTCCACGAAAGATTCACCATACACCTCAAAAGGCTTCAAAAAGCTCAATGATGAAGAAAAGAAAATCATCTCCTTAAACGGTAAGGCTTTAAATATTTTGTATTGTTCATTTACTAATTTAGAATATGAACATATTGTAGGAATAAAGTCGGCACATGAAGTATGGCAAATATTAGAAGCCATCTATGGAGTATTTGCAAATGAAAGGAGTCAAACAAAAGCATCTACTTCTCAAGATCATACAAGCTCAAATCTAAGGAATAAGCCTCCTACAACTTCCAATTATAAAGAAGTTGAATATTGTTTTATGGGCATCAATGAAGAAAATGAGGTATGTCTTAAACCCTCTACTTCCTATGATATTGACATTCAAAATGATTATAGTGATTTACAAAATGATTATGATGAACTTCAAAATGAATTCCAAAGCTTACTTGTTAAATACAAAAATTTGAAAAAGGAATTCAATATTTTGAAAAATGATAAGGATAGTTTATTTACTTCCTATGAATCACTATCATGTGCTCACACCACCACACTGACAAGGTTAGAAACCTTGAAAAAGAAAATAGTACTCTTGTTGAGAATATTGATTGCATGAAAAAGGATTTATTAAAATCCAACTTGAGTACCAATGAAATGTCCAATATTGTTGATATTAATAATTGTGATAAAGAACTTGATCATAAGCCTAAAATTGTTAATCATATGAAAAAGGATCAAGTCACTATGCATATTGGTCATTATGCTCCTAGAATTATTACATGCTTTTATTGCGGTAAAAAGGGCCATACGGCTTATTCTTGTCGGGCTAGAAATAGCTCTAAATATTGTTGGAGACCTAAAAGTCTCAAAGCTAATCTTAAAGGACCCAAACACATGAGGGTACCACAAAATAATGTGTTATTAGGTACCGCAAAGCAAAAATCGGAGAAAATTCATGCCACCAAGAAAACATCAAATGAACGTTTCATTTGATCAAAGAAGGAACTACTCTCAACAAAGCCAATCTCCAAGAAGAGCGTATAATCAAAAATGGGAAGAACACAATCCTTGAAATGGCAAAGACATCATCAACAAGGTGATTTTCAAAGAAGAAGAGACTTTCAACAATGGGAAGGCAACAAACCTTGAAATGGAGTGATCAAAGAAGTCATCATCAACAAAGTGACTTCTCAAAGGGAAGATATCATCAACAATGGGAACGGCACAACCCATGGAAATGGCGTAATTGAATCTTTCACATATGGCACCTCCAAAGAATTCCACGGTCGAAATCCCATCTCCAAGCGTAGAAGGGACGGAGAGGGTTCGTCAAGAAATCGGCAAGAAGAAGCCGAACAAAGGGATATTCGAGCCGCTCAAAGAAACGTGGCTCAAGGTGATGATGTTCAAAATCCCATTCTCTCTCGGGCCCAAATCACCGAGCTCCGCGAACAATTTCGCTCGAAAATTGCCGTTGGGCGAAAGGTAAAAATCTTTTGTTACTCAAGCTCCTAATTCCCGCAATGCTATTAATTTCATCAATAAGTATGCGGAATGGTACTATGAGGATACGGGGATGAAAGGTAAATCTATTGCGAGGACTAAAATGTGTCGTTTTAGTTCTTTTGCGAATGAGTATCCTACGATTAGAGGATTTTTGAGGAGCAAGGTTGGATGTATTTATGGGAGCATGCTTATGTGTTGTATGATGATGATATTATCCAACATTTTTATGCTAATATGTGGGTGCAATATGATAATGATAGAAAGCCGATTGCCGTTAATTCACTTATAAAGGGTCGTCATTTTAGATGGACTCCCAATGATATTTGCCGGCTTTTACATGTTAGAGAAGGTGGTTGGGATTATTTCTCTTGGGACTTGGAATGATGAAATGTTGGGGTATCAATGAAAGAAGTCAAGACGTATTTGGGAGTATGGCCTAAGTATTCTTTGTTGGCAATGACACTTGAGCATCGCATTTTATCGGTCATTGTCGCATATTGCATTTGTGGTAAGTCGGGAAAGATGCCTAGCAATATGGATTACTTTTTGACTTATAAGATTGCTAGGAGGAACCACTTAACTTTGGTGCCATACTCATTCAATGTCTAATCGAGTCCATTACTCAAGGTAATAAGAAGTTGGTTATGGAAATTGGATTTGTAAACTTCTTATTCAATCGGGACTTCCTTCGTCGGAGTTTAACTCGGAAGTTTTTCAAAATGACTTCGACATTGACAATATCTCCCAAATAGTCACGATGCGCAAGAATATGGACATCCGACCAACCAAAATGGCAAGAGGAAGAGGTCAAGAGTCTCCCGATCCTAATGACATCTTTGATGACGCCGGCCGCAAGATTGGTGGAAGAAGGCGAACCGAGCAATCCGGAGGGTAATACCGGTGCTCAACCACCTAGGAGGTATACTCAAGCCGAATTTGATGAGATGAGGGCTTTTCATGAGACGAGGTATGAGGCTTTGGAGCAAAAGACCTCTAAAATGCAAAAGTCTATCGGCAAGTTAAAGAAATTCATCAAGGACTTTATTCCCTGGATCTTGCTTCTCCTCGGATGAGGAATGATGTTACCCCACCCCTTTACTTTCTAGCATTTTCATTAATGATGTTTTGTATTTTGATGAATTTTTGTAAAACTCATTTGTACTAATGATATTTGCTTGTTTTTCTTAAAAGGGTTAATATTGCAAGTTGATAATGACTTGTGGATGATCATGATTTTTGATGGAGTATTTGATGGTAAAAATACTCTAAAGCATTGTTTGATCATTGGTATGAAGTACTTGATGGTAAAAGTGCTTCTTTTATTGCTTTGTTATGCTTAGTTGAATATGTTGGGACTTTTGATACATGTATTGTTGAAAGCATGACTTATTACTTGATGGTTGCTCTAATTTTTGGCATTTGTAATGCCTTGATCATTCTTAGCTTATCTCAATTGGGTTGAACCCTTGAGAATCTACTTTGAGCTTCTTTTATTGATGAACAATTTATTGCATATGGTGCATATGATTGAGCTTTGAAATGAGGTTGATTAATGATATGAAATTTTTTGGCTTGAACCATTTACAAAGGTTATATACAACCTCTTCTATTTTTCACACACACAAGGTGTTTGTTAAAATGTCGCAATGAAAATTTCAACTTCTACATGATTCTCTCGCTTCAAAAAGTCCCCAATACTCATTGAGATCATGTTTTGAGAAACAAAACGAGCGTATGAACTTTTCATGATACATTTCTCCCATTTTCCTTGGTTTTTAAGCCTAAATTGCTCAATGGTTGATAAACCATTTCTTTGGTGCACTTTGATATACTTCTATGATGTTTCTATCATCCTAACATTCTTTTTGATGATTCCAAAGGGGAGAAACAGAAATTGGCTCGTTAGCTCAAAGAAGCTAATTAAAGCTTGTCATAAAAGCTATAAGCTATGGCTCATAAAAGCCATAAGTTGTGATTTATTGTTAGTCCATTTGTTGCTTGATGGACCTATATTATTGTTTAATGTTGTTTTGTGACAGGGGGAGCTTATAAGCTCTTGAGCAAATTGTAAAAGCTTAAGTTTTTAGCTTATGGATAATTGCTTTTACATTATTCTTGATATGCTTGTTGATAGGGGAGCTTGAGCTTATTTTTGAAAATATTTACTCCCTACTTGGTTGCTTTAATATTTTTGGAAATTTTGGTTGCTTCCAAACGGTCAAAAGCTTTTACCGGAAAATCATTTCTAAAATTGCTCTCTTAGTTTGGGATAAAATTGTTTTGGTTTGTAATCATCAAAAAGGGGAGATTGTTTGATACATGTTTTTATCTTAATTTTGATGATTTTATTTTATCACCAAAACAATGTTTTTAAAGGTTGTCCAAATACTCCTAAATGATTTAAAATGATTTTAATATTTTCCTGAGTATTTTCTCAAAGTTTATTTTCGTCTAAATTGGACAACGCTTTTAATGATTTTACGTTATTGGGTTTTTACTCTCAAACGTTGTTTCTAAATGATTGTCCTAATACTTCCGATCGGTTTAAAATGTTTTTACTAAATTTTCGGAGTATTTCTTGAGTTTTATTTTCGACAAAATTTGGACAATATTTGTCTCGTGTCGACCGGCCGCCTCTATAGGGCAACCCGCACCAAGATGTGTTCAAAAAGAAAATGAGACAGAAGAAAAAAGAGCAGTCGACCGGCCGCTTCGGCGTCGATCGGTCGGTCGACCGGCCGCCTGTGGGTCGACCGGCACTGCAAGTGTGTTTCAAACGTAACGTTTAATCCTTGCAAAATCCATGAGGGGGACCAGTTGGGGTGATGGTCGACCGGCCGAGGTAGACGTCGGCCGGCCGCCTGTGTTATTTTGCCGTGTACTTTTTCCAACGTCTATTTCGTGCGCACGTCGCCCTATGTTTTGACAAAGAAAATTTCGACCGTTTGACAAACAGACAAACTTTCCTTAAATTGTGGGATTGATTTCTAACAGCTATATTCTTGATTTTAATTGTATTTTTCTCAGATTTTCAATCCCCAAGAGGAGCCTATGCTTGATCAATCATCTCCTATAAATAGAGGAAGTTTTGGAGCAACCAATACAACAATTGAGATACAACACAACAAGATACACTTCAAGCAAACACTTGGTCTTTCATAGTCATTATTCTTGTTGTAAAATTGCCTAGCTTATCACTTTCACATCTTTGAGGTCTAGGCTATTCTTGATTATACTTGCACTCTATTGTATTATCATTTATCGAGTTGTAATCTTGAATTTGTGGTCGTCATTCAAACACAAGATATCCTTGTGAGTGTTCTTGTGGTAAGAACACACTTGGGTGAACTAGGTGTTAGGTGTAAGAAGATTGTGGTAATCTTCTTGTTGAGGTGTTGAAGAGTGTGGTGCTCTTCAAGGTGGAGATTGTGGTAATCTTCACAAGGTGCCGTTTGGAGATTGTGGTAATCTTCAAGGAGATTGTGGTAATCTCCAAAGGTGGTGTTGAAGAAGAGAGTGGTGCTCTTCAAGGTGTTGTAAGTTGAATTTGTATTAATTTTGGTAATTAATAAAATTCTTTTTCTTTTCGAAATCCATCCCTGGATATACGGGGTGGTAGAGGATTAGGCCCTAGGTGGGTTGAACCTCTTTAAATCGACGTGTGTTGTTTACATTCCGCACCTTCATTATTTTGTTTGAGCATTCGATTGTTAAAAGAGGGCGAAATCGAAAGATGGAGATAATCTATTCACCCCCTCTAGATTATCGTAGCCGCTTGGACTTACAAGTGGTATCGAGCCAAACTCTTTGGCAAGCTCGTTTCACATCGCGAGTGAAGAGAAACGATCAACGCGCTACTGAACGAAGCTCATCTATCCGACACTTCCACCACCAAGCCACCACTATTTGATTCCAAGAATTTTAATTTTTGGAAAGAAAGAATGGAATGCTATCTACAAGGTTGCGGGTTCGACATTTGGAACACCGTCATTAATGGAGAATCCATTCCGACGAAAGATTCACCATACACCTCAAAAGGCTTCAAAAAGCTCAATGATGAAGAAAAGAAAATCATCTCCTTAAACGGTAAGGCTTTAAATATTTTGTATTGTTCATTTACTAATTTAGAATATGAACATATTGTAGGAATAAAGTCGGCACATGAAGTATGGCAAATATTAGAAGCCATCTATGGAGTATTTGCAAATGAAAGGAGTCAAACAAAAGCATCTACTTCTCAAGATCATACAAGCTCAAATCTAAGGAATAAGCCTCCTACAACTTCCAATTATAAAGAAGTTGAATATTGTTTTATGGGCATCAATGAAGAAAATGAGGTATGTCTTAAACCCTCTACTTCCTATGATATTGACATTCAAAATGATTATAGTGATTTACAAAATGATTATGATGAACTTCAAAATGAATTCCAAAGCTTACTTGTTAAATACAAAAATTTGAAAAAGGAATTCAATATTTTGAAAAATGATAAGGATAGTTTATTTACTTCCTATGAATCACTATCATGTGCTCACACCACCACACTTGACAAGGTTAGAAACCTTGAAAAAGAAAATAGTACTCTTGTTGAGAATATTGATTGCATGAAAAAGGATTTATTAAAATCCAACTTGAGTACCAATGAAATGTCCAATATTGTTGATATTAATAATTGTGATAAAGAACTTGATCATAAGCCTAAAATTGTTAATCATATGAAAAAGGATCAAGCACTATGCATATTGGTCATTATGCTCCTAGAATTATTACATGCTTTTATTGCGGTAAAAGGGCCATACGGCTTATTCTTGTCGGGCTAGAAATAGCTCTAAATATTGTTGGAGACCTAAAAGTCTCAAAGCTAATCTTAAAGGACCCAAACACATGAGGGTACCACAAAATAATGTGTTATTAGGTACCCGCAAAAAGCAAAAATCGGAGAAAATTCATGCCACCAAGAAAACATCAAATGAACGTTTCATTTGATCAAAGAAGAACTACTCTCAACAAAGCCAATCTCCAAGAAGAGCGTATAATCAAAAATGGGAAGAACACAATCCTTGAAATGGCAAAGACATCATCAACAAGGTGATTTTCAAAGAAGAAGAGACTTTCAACAATGGGAAGGCAACAAACCTTGAAATGGAGTGATCAAAGAAGTCATCATCAACAAAGTGACTTCTCAAAGGGAAGATATCATCAACAATGGAACGGCACAACCCATGGAAATGGCGTAATTGAATCTTTCACATATGGCACCTCCAAAGAATTCCACCGGTCGAAATCCCATCTCCAAGCGTAGAAGGGACGGAGAGGGTTCACAAGAAATCGGCAAGAAGAAGCCGAACAAAGGGATATTCGAGCCGCTCAAAGAAACGTGGCTCAAGAAGGTGATGATGTTCAAAATCCCATTCTCTCTCGCCCAAATCACCGAGCTCCGCGAACAATTTCGCTCGAAAATTGCCGTTGGGCGAAAGGTAAAAATCTTTTGTTACTCAAGCTCCTAATTCCCGCAATGCTATTAATTTCATCAATAAGTATGCGAATGGTACTATGAGGATACGGGGATGAAAGGTAAATCTATTGCGAGGACTAAAATGTGTCGTTTTAGTTCTTTTGCGAATGAGTATCCTACGATTAGAGGATTTTTGAGGAGCAAGGTTGGATGTATTTATGGGAGCATGCTTATGTGTTGTATGATGATGATATTATCCAACATTTTTATGCTAATATGTGGGTGCAATATGATAATGATAGAAAGCCGATTGCCGTTAATTCACTTATAAAGGGTCGTCATTTTAGATGGACTCCCAATGATATTTGCCGCTTTTACATGTTAGAGAAGGTGGTTGGGATTATTTCTCTTGGGGACTTGGAATGATGAAATGTTGGGGTATCAATGAAAGAAGTCAAGACGTATTTGGGAGTATGGCCTAAGTATTCTTTGTTGGCAATGACACTTGAGCATCGCATTTTATCGGTCATTGTCGCATATTGCATTTGTGGTAAGTCGGGAAAGATGCCTAGCAATATGGATTACTTTTTGACTTATAAGATTGCTAGGAGGAACCACTTAACTTTGGTGCCATACTCATTCAATGTCTAATCGAGTCCATTACTCAAGGTAATAAGAAGTTGGTTATGGGAAATTGGATTTGTAAACTTCTTATTCAATCGGGACTTCCTTCGTCGGAGTTTAACTCGGAAGTTTTTCAAAATGACTTCGACATTGACAATATCTCCCAAATAGTCACGATGCGCAAGAATATGGACATCCGACCAACCAAAATGGCAAGAGGAAGAGGTCAAGAGTCTCCCGATCCTAATGACATCTTTGATGACGCCGGGGCCGCAAGATTGGTGGAAGAAGGCGAACCGAGCAATCCGGAGGGTAATACCGGTGCTCAACCACCTAGGAGGTATACTCAAGCCGAATTTGATGAGATGAGGGCTTTTCATGAGACGAGGTATGAGGCTTTGGAGCAAAAGACCTCTAAAATGCAAAAAGTCTATCGGCAAGTTAAAGAAATTCATCAAGGACTTTATTCCCTGGATCTTGCTTCTCCTCGGATGAGGAATGATGTTACCCCACCCCTTTACTTTCTAGCATTTTCATTAATGATGTTTTGTATTTTGATGAATTTTTGTAAAACTCATTTGTACTAATGATATTTGCTTGTTTTTCTTAAAAGGGTTAATATTGCAAGTTGATAATGACTTGTGGATGATCATGATTTTTGATGGAGTATTTGATGGTAAAAATACTCTAAAGCATTGTTTGATCATTGGTATGAAGTACTTGATGGTAAAAGTGCTTCTTTTATTGCTTTGTTATGCTTAGTTGAATATGTTGGGACTTTTGATACATGTATTGTTGAAAGCATGACTTATTACTTGATGGTTGCTCTAATTTTTGGCATTTGTAATGCCTTGATCATTCTTAGCTTATCTCAATTGGGTTGAACCCTTGAGAATCTACTTTGAGCTTCTTTATTGATGAACAATTTATTGCATATGGTGCATATGATTGAGCTTTGAAATGAGGTTGATTAATGATATGAAATTTTTTGGCTTGAACCATTTACAAAGGTTATATACAACCTCTTCTATTTTTCACACACACAAGGTGTTTGTTAAAATGTCGCAATGAAAATTTCAACTTCTACATGATTCTCTCGCTTCAAAAAGTCCCCAATACTCATTGAGATCATGTTTTGAGAAACAAAACGAGCGTATGAACTTTTCATGATACATTTCTCCCATTTTCCTTGGTTTTTAAGCCTAAATTGCTCAATGGTTGATAAACCATTTCTTTGGTGCACTTTGATATACTTCTATGATGTTTCTATCATCCTAACATTCTTTTTGATGATTCCAAAGGGGAGAAACAGAAATTGGCTCGTTAGCTCAAAGAAGCTAATTAAAGCTTGTCATAAAAGCTATAAGCTATGGCTCATAAAAGCCATAAGTTGTGATTTATTGTTAGTCCATTTGTTGCTTGATGGACCTATATTATTGTTTAATGTTGTTTTGTGACAGGGGAGCTTATAAGCTCTTGAGCAAATTGTAAAAGCTTAAGTTTTTAGCTTATGGATAATTGCTTTTACATTATTCTTGATATGCTTGTTGATAGGGGAGCTTGAGCTTATTTTTGAAAATATTTACTCCCTACTTGGTTGCTTTAATATTTTTGGAAATTTTGGTTGCTTCCAAACGGTCAAAAGCTTTTACCGGAAAATCATTTCTAAAATTGCTCTCTTAGTTTGGGATAAAATTGTTTTGGTTTGTAATCATCAAAAAGGGGAGATTGTTTGATACATGTTTTTATCTTAATTTTGATGATTTTATTTTATCACCAAAACAATGTTTTTAAAGGTTGTCCAAATACTCCTAAATGATTTAAAATGATTTTAATATTTTCCGGAGTATTTTCTCAAAGTTTATTTTCGCTAAATTGACAACGCTTTTAATGATTTTACGTTATCGGGTTTTTCTCAAACGTTGTTTCTAAATGATTGTCCTAATACTTCCGATCGGTTTAAAATGTTTTTACTAAATTTTCGAGTATTTCTTGAGTTTTATTTTCGACAAAATTTGGACAATATTTCTCTCTGGTGGTCGACCGGGCCGCCCTATAGGGCAACCCGTGACTGAAGATGTGTTCGAAACAGAAAATGAGACAGAAAAAAAAAGAGCAGGTCGACCGTCGCTTCGGCGACGACCGGTCCGCGTCGGCCGCCTGTGGGTCGACTGCACTGCAAGTGTGTTTCAAACGAACGTTTAATCCTTGCAAAATCCATGAGGGGACCAGGGGTGATGGTCGACCGGCCGAGGTAGACGCGACCGGCCGCCTGTGTTATTTTTTGTCGTACTTTTTCCAACGTCTATTTCTCGTGCGACGGCCGCCCTATGTTTTGACAAAGAAATTTCGACCGCTTTGACAAAGAGACAAACTTTCCTTAAATTGTGGGATTGATTTCTAACAGCTATATTCTTGATTTTAATTGTATTTTTCTCAGTAGATTTTCAATCCCCAAGAGAGCCTATGCTTGATCAATCATCTCCTATAAATAGAGGAAGTTTTGGAGCAACCAATACAACAATTGAGATACAACACAACAAGATACACTTCAAGCAAACACTTGGTCTTTCATAGTCATTATTCTTGTTGTAAAATTGCCTAGCTTATCACTTTCACATCTTTGAGGTCTAGGCTATTCTTGATTATACTTGCACTCTATTGTATTATCAATTATCGAGTTGTAATCTTGAATTTGTGGTCGTCATTCAAACACAAGATATCCTTGTGAGTGTTCTTGTGGTAAGAACACACTTGGGTGAACTAGGTGTTAGGTGTAAGAAGATTGTGGTAATCTTCTTGTTGAGGTGTTGAAGAGTGTGGTGCTCTTCAAGGTGAAGATTGTGGTAATCTTCACAAGGTGCCGTTTGGAGATTGTGGTAATCTTCAAGGGAGATTGTGGTAATCTCCAAAGGTGGTGTTGAAGAAGAGTGTGGTGCTCTTCAAGGTGTTGTAAGTTGAATTTGTATTAATTTTGGTAATTAATAAAATTCTTTTTCTTTTTGAAATCCATCCCGGATATACTGGGGTGGTAGAGGATTAGGCCCTAGGTGGGTTGAACCTCTTTAAATCGACGTGTGTTGTTTACATTCCGCACCTTCATTATTTTGTTTGAGCATTCGATTGTTAAAAGAGGGCGAAATCGAAAAGATGGAGATAATCTATTCACCCCCCCTCTAGATTATCGTAGCCGCTGGACTTACATACTTGACAAGGCCCTCGCCAAGAACAACGAGACTTGTTGGCTCGCAAGAGAGCTCGCCAAGATGTTGCTTTGCCTCCGCTACCACTAGGCATAGTCGTAGCTTCGCCCCCACCGTCATGGTAGTCGTTGACCCCGTCCCCAGTGCCCTCAAAGAAAGCTGCAAGGCCTCGGTAGCCGATCGAGGGAGGAGGCAGGTAAGGCAAGGCAAAAGGCTCCGCCTTAAAAAAAAACAAAAACTCGCAAGGCTAGGAGCTCGCCCGACTCCATGGATGCCTCCCCGGGATGCGGGCTCATGACGAAAGTGAGCACATCGACGCGAACCTTCCTACACCGACCGGATGATGATGGGTTGAACCAAAGTGAATCTAATCTCCGTGCCCAACGACTTGCGACTCACGAGAAGGCTCTCAACTTATGCCTCGATCTCGCGAACTCTCCATGCCTCGCACTGTTCACAATCGGAATATCGGTTCGCGAGTCCGTCCTCGAAACAAATCCTGGGGAGGATTCCTTTGAGTTGTATAACTACACTACCCTTCCTACCAATTCACCTTGATGACTATCAATTTACTCTCTTCAAGAGTCATGCCCATGGTGTCATGTCGGACGTGGGTTATTTTCACTTGTATAATTACGCAAACTCTATTGCTTCGTTTTTTACCTTGCTTCGCTGTCCCTTATTTCACTTTTTCATTTTGTAGCTCTCTGTTTGCGGCATCAAATGGCCCTTCGTGGTGCCGATTATAGGCATCAAAACGAAGTGTACGCCAATTAGCCGAGCGAGGTTCATGCGAAGCTCCGAATCGCCAAAACGGATAGAGCAAAAGCCATCGAGGTAGCTCGAGCGAGCTTCTCAAAGAGGTGGATGATCCAAGACCCAGCCGCCTCATCCCAAAACAAACTTAATACCCGAGAGAAGCTCCACGCAAAGGAGGTGGCGAGTCCTTCGAGAGAGGTCGAAAGCGAGGTTTCAAGAATATCCCTCATCCAAGAGTATAAGGCTTCGCTAGCCTCATCTCACCTCGCAGAGTCCAGTCTTTTCTAAAGTCCTCTTCGTGCGAAAAACTCATAGTCGAACGAGTTGTGGTATATCTTTTCGATGGTTTTGAGCGATGCCGTGAGCGGGGATTAAAAAGCGCCTTCAAGGCCGATTTCGACCCCAAAAGCTGACCCTTTTGAGAAGGACGAGCCGGGCGGCGACGTCGCCGAAGGTCAAGGCGAGGTTGGCACCTCGAATGATGTAGAGATTATTGATGAAGTCGAGGAGGTCGATGAGTTCACCGAGGTCGTTAAACCTCTTCTAAAGATCTTAGGGTTTTTATTTATGTAAATTTGCTAAGTATTTGACTTGATGTATTTTTGTTTTTGGTAACAATCTCATCACCTAGGTCCCTCGCTTGGGACCATTGTGGGCTTTGCCGGCTTTAAAAGGAGCTTATGGCCTAGATCCCTCGTGGGATCGTCATGGGCCTGCTAGCCTTTTAGGGGCTTATCTTGAGAGCCTACGAATCTTGAATAGTTCGCTTTACCCCGAAATACTAAGCGTGATGTGTTTTGCGAAAAAGTAAATATTGCAAGTGATATTTCGATTCTTTCATTGATGAGAGCTTTTAACATTTCATTCTTCCAAAATTAAGTTAAGTACATAAAATAGATTAGTCATGCAACGTCAAGTATAGAACCTCCTTAAGTTATGAATGTTCCAAGGCCTCGGAGCTCATTTCCTTGCATGTTTTCGAGTTTGTATGTTCCCCTCTTCAAGACCTCAATCACTTTGAAGGGTCCTTCCCAATTTGCCTCCGAACTTTCTCAACATGTTTGGAAACGCTCTACCTTTTTGAGCACCGGATCCCCTACCCGAAAGCTTCGCTCCCGAACCCTTTTGTTGTATGCATTTTTCATCCTTCCCTTAGGCGCTTGATCTCAATGAACGCTTTGTCTCGCTTTTCTTCAATGAGCTCGAGCTCAAGTTCTCTAGCTTCACTATTGCTCTCGCTCGTGAGCAAGCGACCAAGTGAAGTTTCTCCAATTTCCACCGACAATCGCTTCCGACCCATACACTAAATCAAGGGCGTCTCACCCGTCAAGTCCATGGGGTCGCTTCGATATGCCCAAAGAACTCCGTAGCTCATCCACCCAATATGACTTCGCTTCTCTAGCCTCGTTTTTAAGTGTTGTAGTATAGTTCTATTTGCAACTTGATCGCCCATTTGCTTGAGGGTTCCCCACCTATGAAATTTTGCTTGACTTTATATTCTTCACACCATTCTCCTCGACCTTCTTTCCTTGAAATTGGGTGTCATTATCTCGATATTAAAACTCGGGCGCCCCATACCTACATGCGATATTTTTCCACAAAAAATTCATGACCTCGGTTTCCGTTATCCTAGCCACTGCCTCGGCCTCAATCCACTTAGAAAAGTACTCTCCTGCCACAATGATAAATTTCTTCTGAGCTCTAGCCACTAGAAATGGACCCAAGATATTGATTCCCCATTGATCAAAAGGACAAGCAATGGGGACCGCTTCAATCGGGTTCTTTGGTGATGATGAGTTAGGTTCGCATGAAACTGACACTTCGCACACTTTTTGACAAACTCCATTGCATCTTTTGCTAAAGTCGGCCAAAAGTAACCTTGGCGTATCACCTTCTGGGCAAGCGCCTTGCTCTCAATGGTTACCACAATTGCCCTCATGAATTTCCCTCATTACGCATGCGGTGGTCCTCCTATTGATATTTTATACATCTCATTATTTATCATTTGAACCGAGATGCTCTAACTTGGACCCTTCTAGCCTTTATCGATCCAATGGTAAAATTCCCTTTTCTAGAAATTTTTCAAGTCTTCCATCCAATCGATCGGTGTCGATCGACAAACTAGTGCCTCGCTGATATCGCTCGATGGGACCTTCCTCCGCTTAACAAGTTCGCTTCGCCGCTACCAACACGATCACTTTCCTCGAGCTACTCCCGCTTATCGCACTCATGAAGCGAGCTAGAGCATCGGCTCGCTCATTTTCATTTCTTGGGATTTCTTTGTAGTTGAAAAAATCGAACTTTTCCATCAACCACTTCACTTTATCCAAATAATTAGCCATGGATCGATCCTTGGCTTCAAATGAACCTTCAACCCGCATTGCTACCAAAGAGAGTCGGATAGGCTATCAACCTCTTCACATTGCACTTCCGTGCCATTTTTAAACCTACCAATAGAGCTTCATACTCACCTCATTGTTTGTCACCTCGACCGAGGCGAAGTGCCACTTCGACCTCAAAAGAATTAAGTTTCGCAACAAGATCCCGACTCCACCTCCTATAGCCACCACCGACCCATCCACATGCACCACCCACGCCACTTCCTCTTTTCGATTTTCACTTTCCAACCCACTTGCCTCGTTAACGAAGTTTGCGAACTTGCGCCTTCACCACCGTTTTTATTTGGTACATAATATCAAATTCCCCCAATTCAACGGACCATTTCACTAAGCGACCGATAGCTCCGGTTTTTCTAACACCGTCTTAATGGTTGATTTGTGAGGACAATAATTTGATGAGATTGGAAGTAAGGTCGCAACTTTCCTGGCCGATACTACCAAGGCCGGGCTAACTTTTCGCCCTAGGTACCTCTCTTGGCTCCTTGTAACAACTTGCTCACGTAGTAAATTGGGCGATGAACTCCCTCTTCGTCTCTCGCCAATACCGAGCTCATGGCTCGCCGAGACGCAGCTAGGTATAAAAATAGATCCTCTCCTTTTTGGGTTTGGACAAGAAAAGGTGGAGACATAAGGTACCTTTTCAAATCTTCGAACGCCTTCTCACATTCCTCCGTCCATTGAAAATTCTTCATGTTTCTCAAAGTGTTGAAAAAGGGAGGTTGCGATCACCGACCTCGAAATGAACTGTTCAATGAGGCGATCTTTCCCGTAAGTTGTTGTACTTCATTGACCGTGCTAGGTGAACTCATTTCCATTATAGCTTTTATCTTCTCCGGGTTCGCTTCGATCCCCCTCTCATGCACCATGAAGCCCAAGAATTTTCCACCTCGACTCAAGAAGGTGCACTTCACCGATTCAATTTCATACCATAGCTCACATTATTCAAATGCCTCCCTCAAATGCTCAAGATGATCCTCTTCCTTCACACTTTTTACCAACATGTCATCAATATACACCTCCATTGATTTGCGCCAATTTTCTCTCTAAACATGAGGTTGACTAACCTCTGATAAGTAGCCCCCGCATTCTTTAGCCCAAAAGGCATTACCATGTAACAATAAACTCCGTTCTCCATCACAAACGAGGTCTTATCTCTGTCTTCCTCCGCCATAAAAATTTGGTGATATCCTTGGTAAGCATCCATCATGCTAAGCAAGGCACATCCTACCGTGGAATCTACCAAAAGGTCGATACGAGGCAGGAGGTGATCATTGGGGCATGCCTTATTCAGATCTGTGAAATCTGTGCACATCCTCCATTTATTATTAGCCTTGGGAACTACAACTACATTTGACAACCATTCTGAATCGGATCTCCACAACATACCCCGCTTCCAATAGTTTGTTCACCTCGTTTTCTATAATTTTGTTTCTTTCACTTCCAAAGCTTTGCTTTTTCTATTTTGTCTTTGGCCTCGCTAACGGTCCACATTCAATCGGTGAACCATCACTTGGGTCTATACCTTGGAAATCGAAGGTTTCCAGCAAAGATATCCACGTTCTCCTTTAGAAATTGAATCATCATCACTTCTAGATTCGAGTCCATTTGGGACCCTATTTTAGTGAACTTATCCGGGTCGCCTTGCTCGAGCTCAATCACTTTGTATTGCTCCACCGGCTCGACTCGACCTATACTCCGCCATTGTCCTAGCTTTTTTAACCTTCTCTTTTATTTTTTACTCAAATTTCCAACTTCTTCCTCACGCGTTATTTGCCTTATGGTTCTCACTTCTCTCCCTTCCTTTTTCTGTTTTAGGGAAACATTATAGCATTCTCTAGCCGTCTTCTGATCACCTCGCACTTCGCCTATCCCTCCTGCTGTAGGGAACTTCCTTTTCAAGTGGTAGGTGGATACCACGGCTTGGAACTGATTTAGTCCGGGTCGCCCCATGATCACATTATAAGCAAATGGGGCGTCTACCACCAGATACTTGATCATGATTGTCTTTCGGCATGGCGCTTCGCCTAGCGAGGTGGGGAGATCAATGGTTCCTAGAGGAACCACTTCGCTTCCTCCAAACCCCATCGCCAGAGTGTCAACGGATGCAAGACAGTGACATCCAATTCCATCTTCCTCAACACATGCATAAATAATATGTCTGCCGAGCTCCCATTCTCCACCAAGACTTTTTGTACAGCGAAGCTGGCGATGTCCATCGTGATCACCATCGGGTCGTTCTGACCTGCCTCGACACCCGCGAGGTCACGACCATCAAACGTAATAGGGCTAGACTTTTGGACACTCATGACCTTCACCTCTTCTTAGAATCATGGGTGAAGTTACGCGCATGCTTCCTTCTCGCACTCTGTGAGTCACCTCTGCTAGGACCTCCGCTATCATGTGTATAACTCCTCTATGAGGCAAGTTATCTCCTTCCGATTTTTCCTAGGCCTAGAATGTTCCATTGACGCTCTTACCTATGTCCGCCTCATGGCAACCTCTCGACCGACTTCGCACTTGCGAGCCAGGTGATCTCGCGCCTGGGGTCCCTAAGTTAGGTCCTCCACCTCCTCGTTCTTCTTTCAAAATAAAATTTTGTAGGTAACCTTGCAATGAGCCTTCAATTTCGTCTCACAATTGATACGATCCTCGTTATCGTGACCATGGTCCTTGTGAAAGCGACAATATTTGTCCATTTTTCTTCGACCCGAGGTTGTCTTCATCTTTTTGGCCACCTCAACATATGAGTTCGCTCTATGGCCACTAGGGCGTGACTTCGGGCGCATTCAATAGAGTGTACCTATTGTGCCTCGTCCCTCTAGGGCGATCTTGATCTGACCTTGGTTTAGGCCTCTCTCGCCCTAAACCGAAGCCTCTCTCTAAGATCCCTCCTTCCCGTGGAACTCCGAGCCACTTGGGACCACTCCCGATTTTTCGAGCATTCATCTCCTCCTCCTCCTCGTATGTACTTTTGGGTCACCTCCATTAACTGCTTCCTTATCAATAGGTGGTTCGCGAGCGAGTGTTGATGCTAAAGGTCCTTTTTGCAATCCAAGGATAAGGATATTAGTCATCATATCGATCCGCATATCTTGTACCTCCAACGCTTCATCATTGAACCTATTTATAAACTCCCGAGTGACTCTCTCACCCATTGTCTTATAGTGAACAAATGCGAAGCCGATCTTGAGCTCGCTTTTGGCTTGCAAACCGATACAAGAACTTTCGAGCCAATCGCTCATAAGAAACCACAGCTTCCTAGGCAATCCCATGAACTACTCTGCGCCTTGCCCGTCAACGTGGTGATGAATATTCTAGCATTCATGGCATCGACGCTTGCCCATACAATTGCATCACGTGGTCGAAAGCGGTGAGATGTTCTGAGGTCCCTATTCCCATCATATTTTGGGAGATCGGGAAGCTTGAAGTTCGGCGTGACCACCTCGGCTAGGATCTCGGGAGAAAATGGAGATCCCCTTTTTTGCAAAGCATGTGTTATAGCTCCCCTCCGCTTCAAATCATCTAGTCAAGCCGAGTAACATGCTCGATTTGCACACTCGGTTCATTTATGTCCCCAAGCTTGTTAATGGTTCGCCTCGACCTCCACCGGTTGCCTCATTTGGTGGCCTCGATTGCTTGGCTAGCCACCTCTTCCCAATCATCCGGTATTGCTTTCGCTTTTCCACATTTCCCTCTTTCAGTGGCGGATCCTGAGGAGGTGCCTCCATAGCCTTCTTTACCCTTTCTCGTCCCTATCCTCCAACATTTTGTGTAGCATTTTCTCAAAATCTCTAGCTTTCATGTGAATCATCTCGCTCCTCCTCCCAAACCAAAGAGGGTCCCCCGTAATGAAGCGAACGAATTTGGTGATGTTTCTCGGGATGGTCCTCCACACCCCCGAGGTGTCTTCGATGCGTGCTTAGGTGTTTCCAACGTCTTCCTGGTGTTTCTCCATCTTTAGCTAGACCTCGTTCCCACGGACGGCGCCAACCGATTTAGGAAGGTAAATCGGATGTACCGACCTAGGACCCACAAAGCGAGGTGAAGTATTTTCCACGAAGCCACCTGGCCAAGGATCCCCAAAAAGCGAGGTCGTGCTTTGTTCGAGGGTACTGAGAAACAACGTTAAAGTTAGCAATGGGATGACTCCCAGCTAAGGCCCTCCGATGCCTAAGTTAGAATCAGGTAGTTGAGGTACTTAGAAAGCTAAAGAGCGAGGTAATTTAGAATAATAACAAGTTACTTTTTTCCTTGATTTTCGTGCCGTATTTATAGTACTATTCACCGTGCAATGCGGATCACCGTACACGTGGCACCCGATCGACGGTGTGCAGCTCGCGGGTGACCCGACCTGTACTTTTGGGTCGGTCGGGACCATGTAAAAAAAACCGCAGATCCTAGGGGCATCTTGATAATTTCCAGCGAGGCGAGGTCAATATGGTAATTTTGACCTAGGCGAGGCTATAACGGTAATTTCCATATCAAAGTCAATTCTCAATTATTGGAGATGTGCTACCTAACATTGGCCATAGAGCTAGAAATGGGTCGGGCCAGGCAAGCCCGATCCAGAAATGCTCAGGCCACCATTTCCCCTGGCCCAACCAGCCAAAATTCCATGTTTACACCTAATTAATCTAGTTGGGCCAATCAGGGCGCTCGGGCTTTGGGTCTTTTGGGCCAGACCAAAGTTTGTCCGGATCATTTCGGGCCTATATAAATATTGCCCAATCTAGTCCTATTCTCGGGCCGACCCACAGACCGGGCTATAAATTACCGACTCTAATTGACCACATTATTTTGTCCTTTTTTTCTCACCAGGTTTAACAAAGGTTCATGTAACCATCTTGTTTTTGTTTTTGGATGTATCTCGTGAAAGATATAATATATTAGGAGAGAAACGCATCGAAGTACCTTATATATGTCTGAATTAAGTGACGTAGCTGCCTTAGCCCCCGTGCGGTTGATTAACCGTACTAGATCTCGTATTTGTCCTGTTAAATTTAATTAGGGTATATGAGTGGATGAATGACTGACTTGTTATGTACAACTTCTTTGGGAGCACTTTTCAAATGAACTTTTGGATTTAAAAGTCTATTTTCCTTAATAATAATAATAGTTATTTGTGGTTGAATAATAACATTTTGGATAAGTCACTTCTCCAAAAGTTCAATCAAGATAAGCTAGAATTGGAAAGTATGAAAACCATCAAAGGTTGCATTTGGATGAGAGGATTTGGATTTGGGGAGAGGATTTGGGGAAGGATTTCAAATGACTCCGTCTAACATGGATTTGAAATCCTCCAAAATGACTCAAAAATAGCTTTCAATGGATTTCAAAAATAACTCAAAAATAGCTTCAAATAATTTGAAATCCATTATACATTGACATTATCCAAAACCTTAATAAATTTGTTATTATGGATTTAAAATTCTTAGATCAAAATCCATCAATCTATGAAGCTTCAAAGAATTGTTGCAAGGTATAACTTCAAATTTGCCTTTTTATTGCAATATATTTTATTTTCTATTTTTTAAATTTTTAGCCGACAATAGTCCTGAAGAAACGAAAAAGTTCTTACCGTACTAACAGAAAAAATCCTTATTATGCCATGTCTTGAAGGTGTCTTTTTTTTTTTCGAACGATAGAATTTTATTATAACAACTCAAAAACTAAAATTACAACTACAATCGTAGCCAACGGGCTAAGAGCCGACAAGACTAACTAAAAGCCAAGCGGGGAATTGGTAAAACCAATTCAGATTCACAACATGGACTAACAAACTATCCACCCCAAACTAACAACTCCACGCCGGGAGACTTCAGCACTCCTTAAAGGAGACTGTAACACACCAAAAAAAAAAAAAACTGAAATCGGGCACGAGCAACCACTACATACTGCAGAACAGAAAAAACTGATCCGCCTACGAGTTTCGCAAATCAACCGAGAAAAGAAAACACAAACAAAATAAGAAAAAAACAACATTACTAACAAACTAGGGAAAAAAAACAAAAAATTGCCTCTCCCTCTCCCAAATCTACTGTCGCATCCCATCGTCTTCTCAGCTCCGAGACACCTCCGCAAAAGCTCCGACCGTTATCACCCCGGACCAAAAATTCCGGCCACCTTTATACGCAAAAGGGACCGCCATTGGTGTCCCTCCAATAGAAAACATAGAGGGGAGAGGGAGGGGGAAGGAGGGAGGGGGAGGGGGAGAAGGGAGGGGAAGGAGGGAGGGGGAGGGGGGGAGAAGGGAGGGGGCGGCTGTGGGAGAGAGAGGTGCTAGGGTTTTTTTTTGGGGGTTAGAGAAGTGGGAGAGAATGGGGGTTAGAGAGAGAAGTTTGAGAGCATCTTAATGTTTCTTTGTCTTGAAGGTGTCTTAAGAGAATGAATTAATAAACATAGCCCTAATTCTTTTCCAATTTGCACTTTTTTCAAATTTGTCCTTTTCCGAGGAAAAGAAATAGGATCAAACTTTTCATTAGAAAAATAAAGAGATAAATACACTTACCCATCCGAACTATGCTGATTTTTACACTTTACCCTCCAAACTTTAATTCGTGACACTTTGCCCCCTGAACTATGAAAATCGTTACACTTTACCATATATAGACAATTTTGCCCCTAGGTTTTATTCTTTTTAAAACAATAGTTCAAGTTATCCCTTTAAACTCTATTTTGTGGCAATCTACTACATAATAATAAATTTATTGCATAAATCATTAAACATGAAAATTTTACTCCATAATCAATTTGTTTTCGGATTTTTCGAGAAATAAGAACCCGATTTTTCTGTAACTTGTTTTGTTCGTGGCATTGTTACACCTACTTAGATCCGAGTCTCTATTCGAGGGTTTTAAATGGATCATGTCGGTTTCCAACCTATAAACTCAACAAGACATACTTATATCCAGATCTTATTTCAACTATTTATCCGTTTACAAATTGAGTCTTTAGACTGAAAATGAAAATAGTCCATTACGACCATATCGGGCCCAACATGCTTTCGTAAAATTAATAAATCCCTTAAAATTCATACCTTCTTTGACCGAAGCAAAGACCGGTTAAATGGTTCGCAACACCACCATCGGAAAATTATCGCCCCAGATCGTTTGACGAATGACTCCTCACTGTTCAACCTCACCCTCGGGAAGATGATCTCGCAAGTTATCGACTCCTTCAAAGAATCGTTCAAAGACAGCCTTGGTTCGTTTCCTACTCCAGGCGTATAAGTAATTCTTAAACGGGATGAATTAATAGAACATTATGAACACATGTTGAAGCAGAAAGCCTCTTTTTATTAAGAACTTATAGAAATATTTATTACATTAGTAATCTCCTTTTGGGAGGAGAATACTGGTTTAGCCTCTCATCGATGAGGCTTGCACTCGAAAACACATAAAACTTAAAACTAAAACACTCAAAATATTACAAATTTTTCTCTCAGACTTTATTATAAGAAAACTAAGGAAAATGTTCGATGTCCCCAGCTTCCTTCAAATCCTGCAATTTATAGAGGTAAGTCCGGACTTGAAATTCGGACTTCAAATCTTGCTGAGATGTAAGACGTCACTGCTTACGTCATACTCCTGAATTATTACTCGCCAGCTGTCTTCCTTTTCTTTCCGCGTGACTCAACCCATGTGATGGTTGTCGGGGAATCTTTTAAAAAGTTGGTCTGCGTGGTCCCCGAGGAAAACGCGTCTTGTGAGCTGGGCCCTTGTCCTTTCCAGCTGTATGGTCCTGTCGGTCAGGTTTGGGTCGGAAACCTTTCCCAAACTCGGGTTCCTTCTGTTCGGGGCATGCTTGACAGATCCGGTCGATCCAACGGCCAACATGCGCCATGTTACAGAATTTCGGTAAGTTTCTTTGCTCGCCGATCTTGTTTTCCCAGAATTCTCCTTTTGGTTTCGAAGAGTTCCTCTGCAAATCCTGTGGTTGATCCAGTCATCGAATTCAAAAGGAAAGATCCATTTGCCGAATTCTGGAAGAACTTAAATGGATATTTGACTTTGTCCATTTCAGTTAGACAAACCCAAAGACCCCATGCTCGTCTGGTAGAAGCTTCGTCTTCAGAAAATGCTCCTACTAACATCCTTCTTCCTCTGAAGCCGCTTTAATGTATTTTAAAGCATTTCCATCCGGTCTTCTAAGCTTGATGAAATGAAAAGCTTCATTAAAGCCTTTCTTTCTTTGGTTCGTGAGCCGCACCGATAAAATACAGTTCCAAAATATCCTCCTACGGCCAAGTGTGGATTATTGGCCCAGTCTCGAATCGCTTCCCCAATCCATTTCGGTAATTTTGAAATTTCGAATCCTGGTGACACGGTATAGATTGAAGCTAAAGCTCCAAAAGTATACCATTCTGTACTTCATTTGGATGACTTCCTGGTTTCATCCAAACTCTAGGATACTTTCCTGAGATATCAACCATTGTTTTCTCGGGTTAATACCTTGTCTTGTAACTAGTTTCTCCCATTGTCGCGATATACCCGCATAGGAGAAATCTTATTCTCGTCAGTTTGAACCTTAGATTTGTCTCATGTGGCCTAAGATTCAACTCTCCCTTTTACCCCATAGGTCTTTGGGTGACTTGAAGACTCGGGTTGTGACACCGAGCTTCAACATTCGCTACGCTTTGTACACCCTCGGGGATGCATCACTCCGCAACACTTGTGATTATGGTACTTGAATCCATAACCTCCGGGTTAGAGCCCCGTACTCTCTCGGCCCCTTTTTGCACCGTAGGAGATGCGGCTGGAAGAGAGGCCCTTGCAGCCGCTAAGAACAATTGTCCTTGAGCAAACCGGCATGCTCGTATTTGACTAGAAACGGATTTACGTCACTGTTGAAGTCGTCCGGCCACTTCGCATTGAGACATAACGCCCCAAAATCTCGTTCTAGACTCTCCAGGTTTTCCCCTGAGATGTCTTACTCGTTTAAGGACCTCGTCGAACGCGCGTCCTTCCATCTCGTGTCAAGAAATCAAGAATATTTTCATGAGATTTTATAATGACAATATCATAATCATAATATTGACATTCAGCTTGCCATCTAAGTAATCGAGCCTTTTCTGGTTTTGATTCAATTTTGTTTTTCGAAAAGCCTTGACACTTGAATTATCAATTTTAAAGTAAACTTTTTTAGCCAAAAAATAGAGGCCATTTTTTAAAAGCCTTTCTAATCGCAAAGAATTCTTTCTCGTTAATATGCCACCGAGTTGCTTCACTAGGGTGAATAAACCACTACAAAGATTCTGCATGGCACTTCCTCGTTTGGTGTGACTTTCGTAAGAACTCGCCCACCAATCATCACCGCATCTCGTGTATGCAACCAATTCGTCCTCGTCTTGGGAATCGCAAGCTTTGGAAGCTTTTTACAAACTTCTTTTAGTTGCTTAATTCCTACTTGATGTTCATCTTCCCATTTGAATCGTGCATCTTTTTTAAGCAATGGGCTAAACACCTTCCGTAATATGCCGATTGTTAATGAACATCCCGGCAAAATTAACAACTCCAAGAAAACTCGAAGCCGCTTTGTCTTTTTGTCTTTGTGTATCCGAAATCCTGTATTTTTTCCACAATATGATTCTTAGAATAATAATCCCAGATTCATCGATTTCAATTCCGAGGAATTCAATCATCTTGTTGCGATTACCGCCTTCTTTTCTCAAAGCACTAATCCTTCTTTGTGACAAACATCCAAAATATTTCCAAGTGTTTGAGATGCTCCTTCATGTTCTTTGATGCGATTAGAATGTCTTCGATATATACGAACATGAAACCGAAATAATCTTTGAAAAGATTATCCATCTTTCTTTGATATATCCGGGGTGCGTTAGCCAATCCCATAGGCATCACGTTCCAAATATAGTGTCCCCGTGGTGTAGAGAAAGTCAAACTTCTTACTTTCTTCCTCCATCTTAATCTGGTAGAATCCGGACTTGCAATCGAACTTTGAGAATATCTTGGCACCTTTGATACGATTAACCGGATGTTCTCTGCTTGGGATATAGTATCCGTCGAACTCCAAAATGTTATTAATCCCTTTGTAATTAATAACAAGTCTTGCTTTCCTCTTTTGATTTCTCCATGGTTTTTAAGAATCCTGGGATCGCTATATGGAGAAACTCCTGGTGAAATTAACTTAAGGTCAAGATGTTCCTTAAGTATCTTTTGCATATCCTCACGATCTTCCCGATTCATAAGGATTGGTTTGAATCTTACGAACTCGTATTCTTTTCCTGGTTTAACCTTTAAGGAAGCTTTGAGTTCATTCTTGTCCCACCAAGCCAAAGGATCTTCATTGTAATTCCTTTGGATCTTCAACTTGATATCCTCGAGTGATATTTGTTCCTCTATGGTTACATCACTCGTGGATTCTCCATTAGACTCATCCATAATTCTCGCAATGGCTTCGGATTGACTCGTTCTTCTCCTCTTGTACTGAATGAATACAAGTTATTATCCCATATCTTCGATCCTTCCGGATGGAACCAAATTGTCTATAGGATAATAAAGCTTCGCCAAATTTCCTTCGATCCGCCATTTTTGGATTGCGGTTTGGCTTCATCACCACGCTTTGCCGCGAAAATTAATGGCCATTTTTCGTAAAATGCTTCCCGCAGCTCACGGACAATAATCTTATGATCACATAAGGTTGTGAAAATAAGTCTTCTCGTCTCGTTCTCTTGTGTGAACCGCTTGAATGTTTGTAGGAAATTGTTTCCCGAGAAAATATCTCACTTTATCATGGAAATAGATTGGTGGCGTCTTTACTTTGTACCATGGGTACGCCCGCTCCTCCGATCATTATTTCTCGCTTGTTTAATTCCCCTGTTAAGGATAAGAATCCTTTTGGAGAAATCTCTTCCGCAATAGCTGGTAAATCTTCTTCAATTTCTTTAGGAAAAACATCCGCTTCGATACATATCCCACCTCAATCAATGTAGGCGGCGAAATACTCGGCTTTGTATTCGACATATAACATTCCAATAGAAATGTATATGGAGAATGGACTAGTGGTCATCGATTACTATCTTTTATTAGCCACCGTGAACTCCATTCCGTCTTGTAATCTTTCCCAAGGTTTTTGTTCCTCAAGAAATTCAATTCCCGGTATTAATTGTTAGGATCTTTCCCCGACTCTGTGATAGTAAGCTCAATTTCTCCTATCTTCAAAGCTTCCTTGATACCTTCCAACGATTGGTTGTTGGAGATAATATAGAACATCACAAGGAAAAATGTTATCTTTTTGAGTGATGTCGAATATTACTTCAACCTCTCGCCATCATCTTCGGACATTTCGGCTCTCTTTGTTTTGAAAACATCGAGGATGCGCTTAATCGCATTTGGTCTCCTTTCTTCCCAACGGCAGTGCTACTCACCATTCTCGTCTGCTGGAAAGACATCCTTCAGGCTCAACTCGAGACTTCGACTTTTGTTGAAGATCTGGTTGATCTTGAATTATCATATCAATCTCCTTTATAGTTGGAGATTCAATGATTTCTGGTAGAACCACCGCAAAGTCCTCAAAGATTCTTGGGACTTCAATAAATTCCTTTCTCAAGAATACTTGAATGATGGGTATTCGAGAGAGCATAGAAATCTTGTATGTGATCGAGTAAGGCTGTTTCCTTCTTTCATCAAATCGACTCTTTTGAAATCTTGATGAAGAGTTAGGACTCTACTTCAAGTCTCGATCTCCCAAATTGTACGCAATTCTAGGATAGACATTAAATGCCAATTTCCTGCATACAAATTTCTCAGAACCGCTCCAAGGCATGAATCCTTGAGATGTGAGATTCGCTTGTCAAAAATAGCAAGGTTGAGTGGCGAATCTATTCCTTCTTTGAATGTTGCCTTAATAATGACTCTTATGGCTCCAATGTGAATCCATGAGAGTGTATTTGCAACTTCTCTTTTAACTCGCTTTTGATCTCCTGTATTTCTCTAATAGGGACCAACTGCATCTCGATTAGGTTACCTAAACTCCATCGGAATGGCTAATTCTCCGGTTGTTACCACCGTGAATAATTTGGTGTTTTTACTGTTACGAAACCCAATCTTATCCAATGCCTTTTCCATAGCTCCGATTGTAAATCCATCATAGACTTGAAGCTTTGGATCTTCCTTCATGATTCTCATAAGAGTTTTATGAGAAACCGTCGTATGAGAGAGAATCGACATATCCTCCCCGATTTTCTTTGAAGAATTTCTTCTTCACTCGATTAAATGGAGTCACTTCCATCATCGAATAGATCTCTTCTTCATAGATGCTTTCATCCGAGGGAATATCCTCAAATTGATACACTGTATTAAATCCTCGATAATAGACAACCTTCTTCGATTTACTCGTGTGGCCTCGAACTGTCGACTCCTCGTTTTTTGATTGTCCTGGGCAATCCGCTGAGATATGCCCTCTTGCTCGCATGTCCGGCAATTACAGATCTAAAACTTTCATTAGCTCTAGTGTGAGCACGCCTGAAAGTTCTTCTCCTGGATTTATTTGGTACTTGCTTGATTAGAACCGATGATGAGGCTCTACTTACGCTTGGTCTTTGGTCTTTGTCCGATTTATAACTTCGGGCTTTTTGTTTTGACGAAACCTTCTAGGTCTCCATGAAGACCGCTTTTTTGTTGTTGCTTCCTCGGCGGTATGGATGGCTTCTCCTTCTTCTTCTTGTGCCGCCTTGGTTGACCTCCCACAATCAAGTTGGGATATCGTTATCCACGCAACATAGAGGAACCGCTTTGTTAATTCCTCTTAATCTCTTGTAATTTACGTGCGGAGCCGCTTGATAGCACCATTCGGATAACTTGGCCTTTAGGAAAGACATTTTTCTCGCCACGCTTTCTACTTCACTCTCCCTTGTATTCCCCGATAAGCATTTCTCTCCGGGACTCGGAATCTTGGCAAAGAATAGGTGTGCGACTTCTTTTTCCTCAATCTTGGATTTCCACCCCAGGTATTCGGTGAACAACTTGATATATTCGTCAATATGACAAATATCCAAAGAACTTCGGCTATAGAGGGCTTGTTTATATTTCTTTCTTTTTTCATCCTCTAATCCCTCGAAATAACCCGTGGATGAATTGGATTTTGAATAGTTTTGCCATTCCATCGACAATTCCTTTAAGTGATTCCCACGATGTGACCGAACTTTTCGTGACGGCATCGGTCATATCCCAGAAATCTTCACCGATCCTTCAAGACTCATTTCAAGGAGTAAAATGAATGAATCCTTTGTAAGATCGAGGTTCTCTTTGAAATTCTCATAGTCAAGCCCATTCATCAATGAGAACTTCTTTTTTTAAAATCAGGATATCCAGTTTAACATCAACCCATACGGATGTCTTGGGTCGAGGTGCGATCTTCCATAAGGCGTCGATAAACATTCGGCCTTCCTGGGTTATGCAGTTCCCCGCAAGAGGGTTTCGACCTCCCGTCCCTCGAAAGTGGATCACTCCCGGTCGTAAAAATCCCCAAAGATATGGCATCCTCTCGTCCCGAGCTCCATGATGTGAACCCGTATTTCTTCGACGTTAGGATTAATCGGTGGCGGTGGTGGAGGAATTGGTCTACCTTGTGGGTCATAGGTAACCAAAGCCGATTCTCACTGCGTTCATCTTTAAATCTACAATTCCTAATCCTGCGAAGGATTCTCACCAGTCATGTAGATCTTTAAGATTCATCTTTTCAATATCCATCGTTTTTAATTTTTGATTGATTTTCCTTTGATTAGAGCAATGAGCTTTTCCTCATCCGTCATTTTTCGTATGACTTCGGTTGATTTCCCCTTTTGGTGTAAACCAAAATCAATACGTTCCTTCCTCCGGATGAACTTGGCCTGTCCTCCAGGTTCTTGACTCTTTTTTTCAATATCATGAAGGAGTTCAAGAGTTTCCTTCGATATTTCACCATCGTTTCCATCCGTTCGATCGATGAACTTGTATCGGTAGATGAATATGGCGGTTGCCATAATGCGCACTGCCGTCTTGATTTCTCTAAGATCTTCGGAGATCTTAGATTTGTCTGGAAGTATCTCGTTCCACTGGTACTCCATCGGAATCATTGTTCGATGGGAATTTTCATGAACCGTTTCTTGAAGGTTCATCAAGTGAACATATAAAGTGGTCCGTTAAGCATCCGGAGAATCGCTTATAATATTCTCGCTCGCTTTTGCATTGCCTTAAGGTTTCCCGTCGGCTCCTGCCGCTCCTTTTCTTCATGTTGGTATTCCCAATATGAAACCTGGTCAAGTGTTCTTGTGCATACATCGTCAATATTTGACGATATGTCTGTAAGGGGTACATCTCGGACATCGGTCCGGGATCCATAATCTCGGAGTAAATTCTCCTCACCAATTGTTAATTACATAAATATAATAAATTTAACTAAAAGTTCTTAATAAACCTAGGCTCGATACCATTTTCGAGGATCGCAAGACCTTGAGGAGTAAATATAGATCATACAATAAAATTTATGGCATAGGTGGTAAAGTGCAACAATTTTGAAGTTTAGAGGTAAATCAAAACAACTTTCATATAGCTAGGGTAAATCAGTAATTTAAGGCAAAGTGTAAAATTTCGCATAGTTGGGAGGGTTAAGTGTAACGATTTAAAGTTCGTATGGTTAAGTGTAAAACTTCGAATAGTTTGGGGGTTGAATGTTTTTATCCCAAAAATAAATTTAGTATTTATCAACTCGAGCCTACTAATTTAATTTAACTTTCAATTTAATTTTTGACTAACCATTTTTTATTAACTAAAATGTGGTCCCACTTGCCTCGATTGATCGAATGAACATCTTTCGAACGGGAAATTCTATGCCACCTAGTGGGTGGCCACCCACTGAGTGTATGGCCCTTAGATCAAACACACACCCATGTGGGTGTGTATGTGTGTGTGATGATCTAAGGGTCAATACCCCATGTGGTGGCCACCCACATGGGTGGCATAGAATAAACCCTTTCGAACCTTGTTCAACTGAAAAATTAAGGCTAAACGTTGTAAAAGTTTTGTTTTGAGTCTCATAAAAATGACATAATAGTCAAGACTACATTATTAATCTTCTTATTAAATTAATACTCTTTGGTAAAGAAGCGTTAGTTTATTAATTAGTTTTTAAACCTAAAAATATAAAATAATGATATACTCATCATCTCAAAACCCAATCCTTGGATGATTTGAGTTGAATAATCTATTAGTTGTCTCAAAACTAGAATCACAAAACAACTCAGTAGGTGATGAGACTGGCTCGGATATTATAAGTCCAAAAAGTTGGATTCATTTAGTCCGAAATTCCCGGACCACCAGATTAGCCCAACTTTTCATGTGTATTTTGTTGGAAATATAATAGATATTTCCGGTGTATGAGAATTTGTTGCAAAAAGGTGTGACTGTTCATTTGAAATTATTTGGATTGAAAAGATTTATCGAATAGCTGCGTTGTTTCGTTTTTGAAACCAATGGACGCGTCTCTGTCAATACATGAATATGTTTATTCGAACAACAATGTTGTCTCAATTACGACCTTTAATAATCTATAAATATTCCCTTTATTCTGCAGAAAATTAATAAGCATTTCGGCTTATTGGCATATATTCATAAGCATATTTTTCAAAAAAATTATCGATAAAAAAGAGAGTACAAAACATTCGAAGTTCATCGTCTCCTGTTGTTTGGAGTGCTGCTACAGCAAAAGGAGACCGTTGTATCTTGGGAGACATTTGCTATTGAACCGTGGGTACCGTAGCGGGGCAATTCGTCTTAAAGACATAGAGTTGAACTCTAGCCTCGGTCTATCATTTCATTTTAACAGTTTTGAAATTCACTTTCTGAATTTCAAGTAAGTTTTCGATTTGGTTTTGGAATATAATATCGCACGTAATAAATCCTAATAGTTTTAAGACGATTTTCTTACGCTTATGCGTGCACATATATTTTGCAATAATATGAATCGCATTGCAAGTTCATGATGCCGATTTGTGTTTCTAACTTACGTTTCGATCAAGTTTAACTAATTTCGTGTTCATTCTTTATTCGATCAAGAAGTTTTGTAATCAATGGTGACGCAGATTTCGACTTTGGGGGGTGGAAAACGGACCGAGTTTATAAATTTATACTATGTGAAATTTTTTTCCATATACTAACCATAATTAATAGTTTTTTATATTGTAAAGACAACTATTTAAAATTTTATCAAATTTTGGGGGAAAATTGTAAATTAGTTCATTTATTTTACCTTTTAAAAAATAATTTGGAAAATTTTGGGGGAAAAAGAAATTTTTGGAAAATTTTGGGAGGAATTCTTTTTTTTTTTTTTGAAATTTTTGGGGGGCAATTGTAAATTAATTTACTTATTTTATCCTTTAAAATATAATTTCAAAATTTTTGGGGGGGAAAAAAATTTTGGAAAATTTTGGGGGCAAGGATGGCCCCCCTTGCCCCCCCCTCGTCCGTCGCTATGTTAAGTTATAATATTACATAGATATTATAATATGACAAAACTCGGTCAAACCGCCTAACGTGTCCGCGCGATTAGACGATTCGACCATGACCCTAATTATTTTGGTAATTTCCGCCCGTCAATGGCATTTTTGTAATTTTCGAGTGGCGATTTTATTATTTGTTACGTAGCCTTTTAATTTCAAATGGGTATTTTTTATTTGGTGTTAAGTTGTTAGCCCCTTTGTTTTTATGTTGGTAGTTTTTTGTATTTTGTATTACTTGTTACTCTCAATTGTATTAGTTGCTACCTTTGAAAAGTATTAGTCAAAAACATCTTTTACCACGAAATTGTCCCTTTTAATTATAAAATAGAGAATTACTACGAAGTTGTAAACTCTAATACATGTTTTTAATACATCTAATACATTAGAACGCAACGTGTAATACTTTTCTACAAATTTGTATCTTTTAATTATAAAATGTATTAATAGTCCTTATGAAAAGTATTAGCCATCCTTCTAAAAAGTATTAGCAGATTCTTACAAATATATTAGTAGTTCTCAAAAGAATATTTTGATATTTCTCATGAATATACTCCCAAAATGTATTAGCAAATCCAAAAAAGTATTAGTAGTTCCTCGAAAAGTATTAGGAGTTCCCGAGAGTATTTTAGTAGTTCTCCTGAATATAATTAAATGTTTCTCCGAAATGTATTAACAATCCTTCAAAAGTATTAGCCGTCTTCTAAAAAGTATTACGATTCTTCAAATGTATTAGTAGTTCCCTGAATAGTGTTTTAGTATTTCTCATGAATATACTTCCGAAATGTATTAGCAGTCGCTCAAAAAAGTATTAGTAGTTCCTCGAAAAAGTATTAGCAGTTCCCTGGAGAGTATTTTAGTAGTTTTTCTGAATATAATTTAATTTTTCTCCCGAAATGTATTAGTTGTCCCCAGGAAAAGTATTAGTAATTTCTTAGAGAGTATTTTAGTAGTGCTCCCGCAAAATATTAGTTTTCTTATAAAATGTATTAGTATTCCTCCATAAAAGTATTAGGTTTTCCACTTGAAGGTATATAGTATTATTCAACCCTCAACTGCAAATGAGTCTGTTACCCCAAATTTGCAAAAAAAAAAAAAAAAAAGCTTAAAGAACTTCTTGAACCTGCAATCCACTGCCTGGATACCAAATACAAATAGAAAAAAAAAAGTGTGTTGAATTCAGAACAAACCTTATCTCTAATTCCACGCTAGGAATCAAACCAACAATTCCAATTTTCTTTTTCAAAGAAACACGATGGTTTCAAGGCCCAAACTAGACTATATTGAAAGTGAAATGAAGGTCTGCTCGGAGGCTCTCAAACCAAGCCTATTAATGTGAAAAAAACTTTCTGGTAGAAGAATTATCTGAGGGAGAGAGGGGCGGCGTATTGTTAGGGCACAAACGCAACGAAGAGTTTGTGTTTGTCTTTTGTTGGGGGGTTTGACCGGGTCAACTAGTGGGGCTCCGTCTAACGGATTAAAGTTAAAGTTAGACCGTCTTCTGAGAGACTAGTTCTTATAATATATATTGTATAATAATCTATAATAGTTCAGATCCTTCTGAAACTTGAAATTGAGGAATATTGGATTTTCATGTATACACTTGGTTTAGAAAGTCGTTAACTTTCATTGCCTTAAAGTCAGAATCTATTCAGTGAATTTACGGAGGACCATATCATTTATGATTTTAAGAATGGTTCTTCAAATTTGAGTTGCTTGGCAGATTATTTTAAGTTGCTTTTGAATTTATTAGCTTAATGAGATTTGGGTTTCAGGGTTAATCATTGCTATTTTAAAACCTGAAGTGTTACTGTTCATGTACATTTGAATCTGCCTTGTGCCTTTTGAATTTCTTTATTCAATTGAGACCTTATATATGTTCTATCTCTAAACATGGAAACCAAAATTTAGAAATTGAAACCCAAATTGTCGCCCTTCTCTATTCCCGTTGATGCCACACCATCACAAAGCTTGAGCGGTGACTGCCTCCGCTGTTCACCGGTGATGGGATGCGATGGTGACTGGTGGTGTTGGTTGTCTTGACCGATAACTAATTGGAGCAGATAGTGAGGGGATAAGTGGTTCCTCGTCATGTCTGTTTGAGGCCGTCATGGTGACGGGCGTCTGCTGCTGATGTTCCCCGGTGAAGTGCCATGTGAGTTGGGCTTTGACCGATGAGGGAACGGGTGGTTTGTACCGGAGGTGAATCTGGGTTCTTTGGAGAAGATGGTATTTTTTACCAAAATCTGGAAATTTAGTGCTAATTTGGAATTTTAAGAAAGTTGATAGACTGTGAATTAAATTTCTTGGTTCAATACATTTTAATCTGTTAGATTAAAATATTTATTTTCTGTGTAAATGTTTGTCTCTGGAAACCCATGCATGTATGCTCAATTATATCATATCTTATTCCATAGTAACAAGTGCATGCAGAGCCGGTGCCACTAAGGGGCCAAGGGGGCACTGGGCCCCTGAAATTTTATAAAATCAATAAGGGTATTTTGATATTTTCAATTTTTAATCTTAAAATAAATACAGAAAATAGGAAAAATAGAAAAAATCTTCAATGCCTTCATTCTTCTTTCCCCTCCCATTTGTTAATCTTGAAAAATTGAATCTTGGTCATTTTTTTCTTTCTCAAAATTTTGAACATTTTCTTTTAATCTACTATAAACTTGAACTCGAAATTTTGTATTATTTTTTTGTGTCTATATTTCTCTCTTTGGGATGATTTATGGTTCATTATCAAATTCTCATTAAAGAATTTAATATTGAAAATGAGTTATTGAATGATCGTTTACTAACACACATTGAAAAATATATTTTTGAAATATTGACAATGAAGTTATTATGCAACGATTTCAAAATATGAAGAATATTACAATTGTTATGATATATTAAAGTAATTGTATTATATTATTTATTTTTTTATATTAAGATATAATTAAATTAATACAATGATTTTATCAAAATTGGTATTTATTTATAGTTTTATGTTTAGACTTGATGTATTTTTAATTTTTTTATTTAATGTTAGTTAGGTCCATTGTTCTAAAAAGCGCTAGCGACCGGGACCTAGCGCCTGAGGAGGCTAGACGGGGTTAGGCGGGGTCTAACCGGAAGAAACGCAGTGAAAAATGCATTTAAGTGGAGATTAATCGAAGCTAGAGATTTTAGAATAGTGGTTGGGCCTCCCTAAACAAAATTCCCAAACCACATCGAGTGCATGTTATCCAATATGTTTGCATATTGAGCTAGCATATTAATATTGGTTTATATGCATAGTTTTACTACATTGGACAATTGATTAATGTGAATTAAGATTTTCTAAAAATTGTAAATCTGATTCATATGGGAAAAGAAAATTGACAAGTCTTAAGGTTCATTATTATTTGATTCCTAGAATGCATTATTGTATATTCAAATAAAGAATTTTGTTTTGCTTTGTTCATTTAGACAGAAAATGAACACAAAAGCAAGAAGTTCTGGAACTAGAATATTGCTTACCGATTTCTTTGACTAATATTTGTATCTCTTATTAAAAGTGATTATTTGAGTCAAAGTTTGTCTATTATTTTTGTGACATAAATGAACAGAAGATATCTAATGCGTTTTCACCAATGGTGGTTGTGGTGGTTGTGTTTCTCATGGAGAAAAATCTTAAACACTCGGGTTAATTAAGAGATGTCAATATAAAATATTATTTTATCTCACAAAGTGTTGAGTTTGATCTTGTTATTGCTATGTAGTTGAATCCAGTTCAAAAGAAAAAAATGATTCTAATGTGGGAAAGGTCACCTCTTTTAGAATTAATTCACAATGATATATGTGATTTGAATTTTGTGCAAACAAGATCCGAAAAATATTTTATTACTTTTATAGACTTGACACGTTAACATGAATTTCATAACAAAATTGGTGAATATGAAATTATTACTAAATGTTAAATTGGATTCATAATATAAATGTGAGATCCTATGTTGGGATAGTGCGATAGTCGATCGGTATAGGCGAGGCACAAAAGTGCCAACTTGAGTGTTGTGACATTTGGTTTCATGACGACTTTGGGTGTTATGATACCTTGACTATCATGATAACTTTAGTTCTATGACATTTTGAGTGTCATAAACATGTGAAGAATAGATGAGCAAATCTAAATGTCCTTGTGTGAGGCATATGATTTAGCATCCCTTGTGAGGAGCACATGGCAAGTTAACTCTACCTAAAATATGGTGAATGTATACAACTAAGTCCTTTAGCCCTCCCGGGAAATTCTTTAGAATTTTGCGTAGGCAATTTGATTGTTTTCGATTGGCAATACAATCATAATTGAACTTTGTGAGAAATAACAATTATTAAATTGATAATTCTCAAAGTTGACCTTGTTGTATAATGTGAGGGTGGTGATTTTTGCCTCAAATGTGAGGGTGTTTGGTAAATATAAATTTACCTCTTGACAAAGATTGACCCAATAATCGTGGAGTCAAAGAAATACAAGTTTCTTTGAGAGGTATCCTTGTATTTCTTTGAGATGTATCATTAGAAAAGAGGATACGAGTCAATTGACATTGGCATGGTTGATTGATAGCTAAAAGGAGTCACCTGTGATTTCTCTTAAAGAGGTGTATCTTTTAGTGTACTCTTTAGTGTTGCAACACTGCGATCGTTGAGGTACAAAGGAAAGGTGTAAAAAAAGAAAAAGGAAAAAAGGCCAGAAGGCTAACCTTATCATAGGCCCAAAAAATGGATTGTTGTACCAAACTTGAAGGGAACATGTACAACTATTAAATCATTGTATAGATAATGACAAGTTTGACAAACGATAAATTCAAATGAATCTCTTGCTAAAAAGAGATGACATATGTTCGCTTCTTAGTTTTAGCTTCACCGCAAGTGTACGGTGTAGTTTATAAAATATGGTAAGCAATGTAGTATCCACGAAGACTAATAAATTATTGCGCTAAATATTGAACTAAAATAGCCTTATTTTTATTTAGACGATCAAAATTTAATGATTGTTTTGAGATTAAGACAAACTAGACTACAAAAACACAAGGTAAAGATAATGATAATAATGAAAGTATCAAGAGAATAAAACGGATTACCGGGTTATGGTTTCGATTAATATCTCTCTTGTTGTCCAATTTAATTAAAGCCGAAGTTATTATCAATATTCCTATAAGACGATCACAATGGTATATTATCCTCCCTCTCGAGATGTATATAAAATGTAGATTGAAATATCTATGCTAGCATCTCTACTCAACATAAGATACACAACTCCCAAAAGCACAAAAGATCAAATGTCCTCACAAATATTCACAAACCTCTCGATTATGCAAACATTCAGGTCAAGTACGCAAGATCTAATATTGAAACTCATCTCTCGAATTATGAATCAATATATCAAGCATGTTAAACCATTGGCCAAGTGATAAAAAAAAGAATAAGCACAAAGTACTGAAATAGGCTTCAAGACAATAACTTCAACTAAGATTAAAACATTCAACAAGAGTTCAATTAATCTACTTCCAAACCCGAAAATCACAAGAATATTAGCTACACATGATGTTCAAACAACTCATAGACAAATTGTTCAATGACATACTAAGCTCAAATGAAAGATCAAGATACAAGAGAAGCAAGAAAACTTAGGATAGTCGATAATCTCGCGATATATCTTGATCCTAAAGCTCCGATCGACCGATTCTTCCCTTGATGCCTCCTTGAAAGAGTAGTGTTTTGTCTTGTGTTCTAAGTCCAAGAATGTCGAATATCCCTCGGCGTGCGCCCCCAAAAGTCCTTTTATACCTTTTAAAAGTTTAGGGCAAAACGTTGTCATTTTGTGACATTCAACCGACGCACGGTCGTCGCCACACGCACGGGTTACCCGTCGTCATCCCATAGGCATTTCTGCTTTTTCACCAACCCACGCCGCGGGTTACCCGTGCACCTCACCGTAGGCATTTTCAAATCCTTTAGGTGTGCACGGTCATCGCCACACGCACGGGTTACCCGCACTAGTCCGTAGGCTCGATCTTTAACCAGGTGCGCACGTGTCGTGTCCTTGCGCGCGCCCGCTCGTGTGTGCTCTTTTTGCCCAATTTGTCTGACTTCTTCTTATTTGGCTTCTAATCCCGTATTTTCATTCGATTCTTGGTGTTTCTACTTTGCGATGCTCGTATTTGTCACCAAATTGCTTCAAATATTATTAAATTCCTACAAAACGAGAGCAAAGCGTAATTTCTTTCCCACAAAGAGTGAATAATAACCATTTCATATGAGTTATTGCATGTCTAAACACAATTTTAGTCATAAATATGCCCCAAAATACATGCAAAACTCACACCTATCAAAACCCCCAAACTTAAATCATTGGTCAGTCGGTCAATACTTTTGAAAATTAGATAAAACATTGAGCACGCACAAAGACAACTCCATAAAATCCGTATTGTTCATCATAGGTGTCAAGCAACAAATAAACCAAGCCTCAAATATCTAACATAGAGCACACATCAAATAAATCATGGTAAATGCTTTGAATCACTTCTCTCAAAGGTTAAGTGTATACTCTCATCTCGAATGAATTAAGGGACGTGTTTACGCTCAAATCAATTCAATATCGCACAATTACCATAGGCTTGTAAATCGTCTCATATCTCCGCTTAGAATGTATGCAATTTGTGAATCAAAAAGGACTTTCTCATTTGGTTGCAATGAAGGCTCTTTGGTTAGGGTAGGAAATTTTGGATAAAGTGACTCAAACTCAAGCATATAGACCGGTGAGCATATCAATCATCTACATTAAACTCCCATATGCTACTCCAATCATCCCGTATTTTCATCAACTTTACTCATTTCCATCTCCTTTCTTTCTTTTGAGAATCACCTCAAATTACAATCTTTAGCCCCCAAGTTCATTTATATAAAACTCATTTATAAAGCCGATTTTTCTAACTTTTATATGAGTTTTCAAAAATTTATTTCTCCTCCCTTTTCTTCCTCTCATGTTCCCATCAACCAACTCTAACACCACCTTCTAAAATTTTGATTTCACCCTTATTCAATCCCTTTACTCAATGTTATATGCTCAAGTATTGGGTAAGATATATATCAAGTTAAGGCTTGAATTGTGACTATCAAACATTAGGCAATAGGCTCAAATTGGCTAAACTAGGGATTTCAATATCATCATTGGGTAAGCAAAAAAGGCTTGAAGGGCTAACGAAAATGGCCTTTGATCATTTTCACAATTTGCATACAACATGTGACCTTGACAGATACCGAGCAAGTTCTAGAATTCCAACAACATGAATAATACACTCAAATCAACAACAAGACGCATATAATGGAAGATAAAGGTTCAAAAGCTCACATGCTTGTACATATGTAATTCAAAGCATCAAACTCGAGTTTTCCATATCAACATGCTCAATGTTATCTATTCATGGCTCGATCAAACTCATGTTCAACACCCAATCCAAACAATACAAATTTTTCAACAAAATATAAGCATCAAGTCGCATCACCGGTCAACTCACTCCCTAAAATCTATGAAACAAGAAACATGCTAAAATCAAACGTCTACTAATGCAAATGCAACCTAAAATGCTCTACATGCAACTAAATGAAACACACAAAATGCAATTTTTTTTATCCACACTTTTCATATCAAAATACTACCTCTCCCCCAAACTTGAAGAAAACTATATTGCACGGAAGGGAAGGATAAAATTTCAATAGTGAAAACGGGGTATACGATTTCTTGTGGAGGTGGCGGCGGAAGTGGCCCGAGAGATGTGCCACTTGTGTTTCGATGCATCATCTATCATCATCTCCAGTGCCTTTGCTCCCGCTCCAAAGTCCTCGATCATATTCCGCCCTGAATGCACGGAAATCCTCCCGATGTCGCCAGCAAGTCATCCCTATGCTGCCGCAAATCTTCCCCTGAAGGCATATAACATGTCATGAAAATCATGCCCTCGTTGTTGCTCTCCACCATATGAGGGTCCAGGGTGGTCGCCGCTATATGAGGGTCATGGGTGCTCTCTGCCATGTGAAGGTCCAGGGATGTCATCTTGTATTTGAGGAGGTTGAGGCTCAAATCCCCTTTCTTGCCTATTGAACTCCTCTTCTTCGCCACCACATCCCCTTCATCATGGAACCCTTCAATGCTTTGCCTCTTTCTTGCATTTATAGCCTCAATAACTCGATATGTGCTTGAGTTAAGCGGAAATTAGTCGTGTCATCAAGAGTATCCACGATAGTGTATCTAGGGTTCAAGAATGGAAATCGTCTCCTCGTTTTTGTTAGAGAAAGAACATGCCGTCTTCAATCGTAATAACCCTCATGTGGCGCAACGATGCCATGTTAACCCTTGTCTTTGCCGGTTTTGGCTCCAAGCCTCTAAAAGTAATATTAAAATGTCGTCGCAATAGGGGTGATCGGTCCCCCCCCATAGAGATAGCACCACCGCCCCGCTTGGCTATATGTTCGACTTGTTCGTAGTAGGCGGTCAGTATTATAAGGTGTACTCACAAGATACACCACAACAAATATAACTCCTGGCGGTCATCCCTCCATTATTTTCTCTTGCAAAAATGGAGGATGAAGTCACTCTCTGTATATACCGGAAAGAGTGGATTCCAGAGACTCCAAGAAGATTTGGCGATTCGTGCCTCGTATAGCATAGGCCCGTTTCCGGTGTTTGCACGGGCATTCGCCAAGTCATCATCTGCGCTATATCGGTTCGGCAGTTTGAAGGGCGCATTGGTGGGAACCCCAAAGATTGTGTTGATTGAATAATAGATAACCGTCTCTGCTCATTTCCCAACCGAATTCCATCCCGATTTGTTCATTACTTATATCTCAACACCTTCATTGTCTTGAGAAATTCGAGTGTGTACTTTTATATGTCGACCACCTTCTCGTCATGAAATTAGTCCATCCCACTCTTTCAAATAAACGCAACATATCATCATGTATCCCAAGACTTTGGGTACATTAAATCGTTAGCGTAGCATGATGGTTGTATTGGGAGGTTGACTAATCTATTCCACCGCTCGACTCATCATTTTCAGTGAATACAACTCCGTAAGCCGCGGGGCTATTGAGTTGTACCTCTTGCGGTGGTTCCTCCCTGGGACGTCGTCTCCTACCTTTGGGGTTTCTTCTGTCCGCCATTAATTGTGAATTTGTACCTGGTAACAACATATATTAGCATCCCAAACTAGACCAATTACAAGCACAAATGTGATGAATTTAAGCCCAACTAAACAAATAGGGTTTAATGACTCTCCTTTATCAATTTAAGCAACAATCTAGCTCCAAACTATCAACATTCATATAATTGTAAAGGGTCATAGTCGTAACACCCTAACCATAATGGTACATGCAAATTTCATCATCAATATAACTCAATAATGCCCCAATTCAACATGCTCACAATGTGGTCGATAAATTGCCTCAAAGAAAAATTCAACTTAGAGTATGGCAAACTATCACAACATACACCCAATATGATCCTTCAATCATACATTACAAGAAATTCGAAAGAAAACATGAAATTCTTACCGAAAGTCCCAAAATTGAGCAAAGGATGAAAAATGGAACCCTAGGTGCAATCTCAACAAATTCTTCAATCCAAACTCCAAATTAATGCAAAGTATAAGTGCAAGATGATAGGAGAATGGATTATACGAGAGAAAATTGATGAAAATTTATAACTATGAGCAATGTGTGAAGATCAAGAGATGGGCTATTTTCTTGTTTGAGTGTTGAAGGTGTTGTGAAAATTTTATACTTGGGCCGATATACGTCTCTGGCTTGAATCGCGCACGGTTCGTGCGCTAGCGCACGGGTTACCCATGCGTGATGCCGTAGCAACCTCACTCCCCCTCCCGGCACGCTGGTCGGGTGTGCGTCAGCGCGTGGGTCGCCTGCGGCGTACTGTTCGAAGAAAAACTCAAGTTTTTTTCTTTTTTCCTTTTTTAAAAAAATGAAACACACATAAATATGAAAAATCACACTACAAACCGTTGGGTTGCCTCCCAACAAGCGCTATATTTATCATCACGGGTCTCGCAAGGTGAGGGATGTCACCTCCTCTTGGTTACCTCTATGGAAGTAGTGTTTAATCATCTCGGCCATTTACCATGAATGTCTCACCATCTTGGGTTAACAATTCCACAACTCCTGGAGGATTCAATACTTTCTTTATCACAAATGGCCCCGACCACCTAGATTTGAGTTTTCTAGGAAGAGTTTAAGACGTGAGTTGTATAAGAGAAATGGTTCCCCTGGTAAAAACTCTCGTTTCTTGATCATCTGTCATGCCATATTTTGGTGCGTTCTTTGTAGATTCGGGAATTTTCATAAGCTTCATCTCGAAATCCCGCCATCTCATTTAAATGAAGCAACCTATCTTCACCGCCTTTTGAAGTCCAAATTCAATTTCTTTACCGCCCAAAACGCCTTATTCTCTAATTCCACCGGCAAGTGACACGATTTCCCGAAGACGAGATGATATGTGGATGTTCCCAACGATGTCTTATATCTCATGTCAATATGCCCATAGAGCATCATCCATTTCAAAGCCCAATGCTTTTCGATTTATGTTCACCGTCTTTTCAAGAGTTTGTTTTATCTCGCGATTGGCTACTTTGGCTTGCCCATTGGCTTGCGGATGATATGCCAATGCAACTTTATGTTTAACCCCATATTTTGCCAATACGTTTCTCATCAATTTATTTACAAAATGCGACCCTCCATCACTAATTAAAGCTCTTGGAGTTCCGAATCGAGTAAATATATTTTTCTTTAAGAACCGCATCACAACCTGGGCGTCATTTGTTTGTGAAGGAATCGCTTCTACCTAACGGGATACATACTCTACTGCGAGTTGAATATATTGATAGCACGAAGATGATAGAAATGGGCCCATGAAGTCAATCCCCCATAATCAAACAATTCGACTTCTATTACATTGGTCATCGACATCTCATGTCGCCTAGAAATGTTCCCCATTAGCTGACACCTGTCACATTGTTGGCTTGTTGCACATACAAATAGCAATCATTAAATAAAGTAGGCCAGTATAACCCACTTTGTAATACCTTTGCCACCGTGCGAGTCGGACCAAAATATCCCCCAGAAGGTGAGGAATGACATTGTTGTAGAACTCCCTCCCACTCTTCTTGAGGCACACATCGTCTGATGATTTTATCTATGCACCTCTTAAAGAGTAGGGGGTCGTCCCACATATAGAACTTGACATCGTGGAAGAACTTATTTTTCTCGATATGATGATAAATTTGGAGGCAAAACTCTCCGCCAAATAGTTAACAAAATCTGCATACCACGGGAACTTTGCCTCCGCCATGAGTAACCGTTCATCCGAAAATTCCTCCTTGATCAATTTTGTACCTCTTTTCTCCTCCTCTTGATGTTCAATTATAGATAAGTGATGCGCCACCACATTCTCACATCCCTTTTGGTCTCTAATTTCCACATCGAATTCTTGCAATAGGAGAATCCACCTAATTAATCTTGGTTTCGCATCTTTCTTATCAATAATATATTTGATAGCCGCATGGTCGGTGTGGACTATCGTTTTCGTTCCAAACAAGTATGATTGAAATTTATCAAATCGAAAACAATTGCCAACATCTCTGTCTCGGTGGTAGTATAATTTTGTTGTGCACGATCCAATGTTCTACTTGCGTAGTAGATGGATCTAAATAACTTTTCCTTTTTTTGACCGAGAACAGCCCATACCGCAAAATCACTGGCATCACACATCAATTCGAATGGGCGACTCAATGCGGGGCTACAAGAATAGGTGCGGTCACCAACGCCTTATTCATGATTTTAAATGCCTACAAACAATCATCGAAAAAATTGAAAGCAGTATCTTTTTCAAACAATTGACTCAAAGGTTTAGTGATTTTTGAAAAGTCATGAATAAACCTTCTATAGAATCCGGCATGCCCCAAGAAACTCCTGATGGCTTTTTCATTTGTAGGAGGTGGTAGTTTCTCAATGGCCACAATCTTTGCTCTATCCACTTCTAAACCTGCGGAAGAAACTCGGTGACCAAGTACAATACCATCACGTACCATAAAATGGCACTTTTCCCAATTTAGGACAAGATTGGTCTCTTCGCATCTCTGTAACACTAAAGAAAGACTGTGAAGGCAATGATCAAAAGAATCACCAAATACAGAGAAATCATCCATAAACACCTCCATAACTTTCTCAATAAGATCATGGAAAATAGCCATCATACATCGTTGAAAAGTTGCGGGCGCATTACATAGTCCAAATGGCATTCGGCAAAATGCAAATGTGTCGTAAAGACATGTAAATGTCGTTTTTTCTTGGTCTTCTGGTGCAATCATGATTTGGTTGTACCCGGAATAACCATCCAGAAAGCAATAATAATCATAACCCACTAAACGATCTAACATCATATCAATAAAGGGGAGGGGAAAATGATCTTTTCGAGTGGCATCATTAAGCTTTCTATAATCAATACAAATACGCCACTCAAGAACAATCCTAGTAGCAATCAATTCTTCATTCTCATTTTTCACAACCGTTAACCCACTTTTCTTTTAGACCACTTCTACCGGACTTACCCAAGAACTATCGATATAACATATATGATCCCAAAGATCTAACCATTTTAAAACTTCTTTCCTAACAACTTCTTTAATAATAAGGTTTAATCGCCTTTGATTTTGCCGAAGGTTTATAAACATCTTCCATCCGAATTTTATGCATGACAATTGATGGACTTATGCCTTTTAAATCGATTATGGGCCATCATAGTGCATGAACATGTTTTCTCAACACCCTAAGCAATTTATCAAGTTAAGTTGAAGTGAGACGAGATGATACGATTACCGAATTCGCGTTATTCGCCCCAAGGAATGCATATTTGAGGTTCTCGGTTAGTGGCTTGAGTTCTGGAGTTGAATTGGGTGTCTCTGTGTCACACACGGGCTGGTCGTGCTCTGGCGCATGGATCGTGCGTGTCCCTCTGTTTTCAGTATCTCCTTCGGCACCACGCACGGGTAGCCCGTGCGTTGCGTGGCTGCAGACTTGGTTCCCTTAAATCCGTCTTTGCGTTTTCGCCACTCGCGTTTTTTGGTAGTTCCTGCATATTATCTAAAGCACAAATATAGTCGTGCGGGTCTTGGTTATCGAAATCAAGTATTACACTCGACATCGAACGTGAATGGGTTAAACCAAACTCTAAATCATCCTCGACAATATATGATCAAGATAATCCTCTGTTGGGAATTTATTTTATAAATTTTGATGAATGCCATGTAAAACTTAAACTAGAAAGTTGGCACCCCATTTTCCCTGCAATTTTTATTGTAATAGATACTACTGAAAAAAAGAGAGTCAAGTCGATTATGCTGAAATACAAGAAGTCAATCAAGATCGAAGTGAAGACTCATTGTGGAACAACAACCGAGTATGGCAAGAAGGATGATCAAGAACTTGATCAAGATGTATCGAGGAACAACAGTTGTGTGAAGTGTCGATCAAAGTCATCTCAATGAGCTAAGTCATAAGTTGAAAGTGACAGATGAGTCTTCAAATGATTGAAGCAGACTCAAGTCACCTAGGGAAATAGGCACCAGCCAAGAGGAGTTAACTGAAAGGAATCTGTTGCACAGAAGTCAAGAACATAATAAGTAATACTTCCATGCTGCCAGGTCTTAAAGTGCTTATCCCAGAAGCGTGCAAAAGGAATAAACCAATGGGAAGCACTGCACCTCGTGTCAGAACCTGAAAAGCTGCATATTCATTTAATACGAGGAAATGTCTACATCTCAAAATTGAAGACCAAGAAAAGACAAGCCAACGAACACAAGTGACTTTTGAAAATCAGCCTATCTCTTCAATGGGCAGATTTTTGAAAGTTCACTATAAAAGGCTGAGGAAACTCATTGAGAACTGGTTACCTGAACCACGAACAAGCAAGCAATATTTAAGCTGTAAACTTGCAAACATTCTCAAAGACATTCAAGCAAATCCTCAAGCCTGAAACTCGAAGAAATCAATCGGCAAAGACAAAGTCATGATGGAAAGACAACTTCAAATTGTTGAAGAGAAAACTTTTGAAGAATCAAAAGAGGTCTACTTTCCAAGGAGGATTGTAGAAAGGTTCAAGGTCGAACCAAGATCAAGTTATTGGAGGGCTTCATGATCAAATCCAAGAGCTTGAGAAAGTGAGTCAAGTAGAAAGGCAAGCGTCTGTGTGAAGAAGCTGAGTCGGACGAGAAGCCAGATGTGTGACCAAGGCTGTCTCTAGACTGTTCACCATTTTGTAAACTGATCTGTTAGTTAGTGGATTCCTCTAGGAGTTGGAGAAGAGAGGATTAGAAGAATTACCCCATCTTCGAACCTCTATAAAAATCAACTGTGTCATTTATTTTTCAGCACATTTATATTTCTGCGTACCTACCTTATATCTACTGATAAACTTATTTGCTATCCAAACTGATTAATAACCAAGTGCTAAAATCAAGTGTTAAAACAAGTTTAAAACAAATCAAAGGGTGTTAAGTCTTCCGCTGATAAAACCAACACAGCCAAGTTAAGTTTCAGGTTAAACAACTGAGTTATTCTATCAACAGCTCTATCGAGTCTGTTGAGTGGCTAACTCTGCTGAATAACCAACTTAGTTGTCCCTCAAGGACTTAGCTGTTTGTGTTAACTCTGTAATTTCTTTAAAAGGACTAAATCGAAAAGTTGGTAAGGTTTATTCAACCCCCCTTCTAAACCTTACTTACACCCCTTAGGACCTACAAGTGGTATAAGAGTGGTTGGTTCATTGAGCCTTCCGCACTGGTTACTGAACTAGATCTCTATCTTTTCTAAAAGATTTTCAACACTTGTATTTTCAAAAATTTTCACTCTTAGCAAAGTTATTATCATGGAAGCAAATTTGACACGCATTCCTATGTTCACTATTGAGGAATTTGATGATAGAAAAATCGTATGCGGAGGCTCATCTATCTGCTTTACATGATGAAATGTGGTTAGTGATAAGGGATGAGCCATGCAAATACTTTAGGTGAACACAAAATTTGTAAGAATAGCATTGGTAGTAGCGGCGGAGATGAATGAAGACAGATCAACCATGCTTGAAAAGCCAAGGACAGAAAAGAGACACAACTTGGACAATATGGCCATGACATACTCTATAAGACATTGGACAAAGCAATGTTCAATAAAGTCAAATCTTGCAAATCTGCAAAAGAAATCTGGGATAAATTAACTTTAATTTGTGAAGGGTCTGAGCAAATTAAAGAAAATAAATTTTCTGTTGCTGTACAAATTGAAAATTTTAAAATGCTTGCAGGTGAAACCTTTGATCAGCTGGATGCCAGATTCACTGAAATCACAAATGAGCTATCAGCACTTGGGAATGAATATACACAAAAGGAAATGTGTATGAAGATTCTGAGAAGCCTCCCAGCTGAATGGGAAATGAAGGTCATGGCCCTGAGACATTCAATGAACCTCACAACAACATCCAATCATGAGCTATTCTCAGATCTCAAAGCCTATGAGTTTGAGCTGAGAAGAAAAGAGGAAGAGGAGATAGTTGTACCTAAGACAACTGCACTTATAGTCAATGATGGAAAAAGAGCTGAAGTCAAGGAAGCCATAGACCAGGAGGAGATTGCCCTAATGGTTAAAAGAAACAAGGGTGAAACCTCCAGGAGACATTCAGCTCCCTCCAAGTCAAGGGAAGACAGGCCACCCAAGAGAGCTGAGCATCAAAGAGTTGAGTATCAGAGAGCTGATAACCCAAGGACAGAAAGAGTTGATCAAAGAGCTGAGAACCTGTGTTGGAATTGCAGACAACTAGGACATTTTGCAATTGACTGTTCCTATCCACCAGTCAATAAATACAGGAATGAAGAAGAAAGAAAAGTCTTCAGAGAAAGAAGACATGAAAAGAAGAAAGCCATGTTGGCTGCTGAGACAACTAAGTCTAAAGAAGCAGCAGACTCAGAGAGTAGTGAAGCTGACTACTCAAGTGATTCTGAAGAAGAAGCAATGATCTGTCTTATGGCTAAAGAACAAGATCAACCAGACCAAGAAGATGAGGTACACTCTAACTCATCTCATTCAGATTCAAGTGATAGTGATTGTGACACACACACTTCATCACCCACTGATCTTTATGATTCATTAGGCAAAATGATGAAAGACTTTGAACACATAAAATCCTCACACACACTTTTAAATGAGGAAAACAACCAGCTCAAAAGCCATAACTCACAGCTGACTAAGGAGCTGATTACTCTAAGTCACATAGCCGATGAGAGCAAAGAGTCGAATGCCGAGAATGCCAAATTGATAGCAGAGATAGCCGCTTATAGAAAAGAGATAAAATGATCTTAATAATGTAATTACCTCATTTACAAAGGATCTAAATCATTGGATGACCTTTTCATGAGTTAAAAAGAATGTGGAGATAAGACACGCATAGGATTCAATTCCTTTGTGCCTAGTCAAACTACTAGAGTGATTTTGAAAAAAAGATCTTCGAGTAATGAAGCATCTCAAAAACCCAAAACACCAAATGTTGCACACACACTCATTCCAAAGCACAATCACAAACAAACTGGCCTTGGATATAAAGGAAAGGAAAACAACCATTGAGTATCTTTGAGAGGAAAGCGAGAAGAAATCCAAAGAAAGTTCCTCAAAAACTCCAAATAGAAAGTACTCTGTAAAGAATAAACAGAGCTACCAACAACCCTTAAGTTTTATCAAAGAAACACATATGATGGGAATGGTAGAAACTACCCAAGCCATGATTGGAATAATGTGAAAAATCAAAGAAAAGACCATGGAATACAAGCCTAGATGGCAAAGACCTGACCTCAAGAAAGGTCATCCCAAAGGCAAAAGAGCTATTATCCGCACACACATGCACCCAGGAACTACACTAAAAATATCACAACTACCCAAAGAAGTCAATTTCTAAAACACACACACAGGCATACATACAAAAGAGACAGTTGTATGAACCTAAAGCCCCAAAGCAATTTGCCAAAGTGAATTATGATTATGGCACGAGACATGATGGAAACCTCTTAGAGTCAAATCATTTGGCTATAGGTTGGTTGGATCATCTTACAACACTAATCCCTCGGGACCCATACATGTATGGGTACCTAAAAAACTAATTTCCTTGATTGCGATTCTAGGAATAGCCGAGTGCCAAGGAACCTGGTATATGGATAGTGGGTGTTCCGCATATACAGCAAACAAGAAAAATTTGTCAAGGTTCAAGGAGATTAGAGGTGCAAAAGTCATATTTGGAGGAAATGAAGCTCCAGGGAAATAAAAGACACATGATCCATCAAGAAGAATGGATTGGAAATCACAGATGTAGCATATGTTTAAGGCCTCAAATTCAACCTTAAGCATCACCAACTCGTGACAAGGGCTACAATGTTGGATTCAATATGGGATCGTGTCGTGTTAAAAATACTGAGTCAAATGAAATAATGTTGCAAGGATCAAGAGAAGAATATGTATGTGGTAAATCGGTCTCTGCCACACCAAGCACTTGTTCTGTTAGCAAAAGCACAAACAATCAAGTTGGTCAGGCACAAAAAGTGAGTCATCTGAACTTCAAGACAATTAACAAGCTTGCAAGGAGTCATCTTGTGGAAGGTTTGCCAGGACTCGGTGTACAAGAAGGAAAGTGTATGTGATGCATGCGGATGGGAAAGCAAATCAAATCTTCATTCAAGGAGAAGTCTAGTCCTTCTTCAACAAGGATATTGCATCTTTGCAAATGGATTTATTTAGCCTGTTGAACCAATCAATAAAGTGGAAAGAAATACACCTTAGTGGTGGTAGATGATTATTCAAGATATACATGGACAATTTTCATGTGCAAAAAGAGGAAACTTTGCGAGAAGTTACCTCGGTGATGAAAAGAGTTCAAAATGAAAATAGTCAAACCATTATAAAAATAAGGCATGATAGAGGAACCGAGTTTGTCAATGGGATAATCACTCAAGATTGTGAGAAAATGATATTGCTCATGAGTTATCTCGGTAAAGAAGAACTCCACAAAGAATGGAGTAGTAAAGAAGTAACAAAACTCTCAAAGAAGTTCTGCAAGGACCATGTTAGTTGAAGTCGGATTGCCTAAGAAATTTTGGGGTCAAGCCATCGACACCGCATGCTTACGCAAAATAGATGCATGATAAACAGGCAATTGACCAAGACTCCCTATGAGATATGGACAGGGAGAAAGCCAAATGCTGCATATTTTAGAATATTTAGATGTAAATGCTTCATCCACAACAATGGCAAGGATAATCTAAAGGCTTTTTGATGCTAAAGTCAAGAATATCTTTTTAGGATACTCACCGAGAGCAAAGCCTATAGAGTCTTGAACAAGAGGACTATGGTCATAGAAGAGTCTATTCATGTGGTTTTTGATGAATCTAATGTGAATGCGAGATGACTTTGAAGAGTTAGGCGATAAAATCAATCACCAACTATGCGAAAAAGTCCTTAGGTTGAAGTCAAGTAAGAATAATCAACCAAGATGAAGATGAGATAGTTGAATCTCAAAGACAAAGAAAGCCTACAAAATTGAATGATGTTGAAAGAGTCGCTCATGACAACGCGCAACGCGAGAGACAAATTGAACCCAAATTGACTTGCTTCAACATGATGTGAGATGGCCGAGAGACCATCCACCGAGCTAGTTATTGGAGATGTGAGAGATGGTGTAAGAACTGATCCGGAGTCGAGCAAAGCAATGTTCACTTACTTTATTTCCCAAATAGAGCCAAAAGATGTGTCTCAAGCATTGGATGAGACACATTGGATTCAAGCAATGCAAGAAGAGCTCAATCGGTTTGAAAGGAACAAAGTATGGGGAGTTGGTGCGAGACCAACCCATCGAATGTGATAAGGGTGTTTTTATGCATGTTTTATGTGTATATTTGAGTAGAATTCGAGTTATTTTATTGTTAGTTTTGTAAATTTTTGATTGTACATGGTTCATATTACTCCGAGGTGATTTTATTGATGTAGATTGACCATTCGGGCTAATTTTGGTGAATTTCGGACCATGGATTCATGTCAAAACATACCGGGAATTTAAGGATGCAAAAACGCTCGAAATTCCAAGCCAAACGCGTCATTTCGGGGCCTTTTTGGTCCAACACGGGCAGGGGTGTCGGGCAACACGGCCGTGTTCCGCCGGGAGCTAAAAACTCGAAATTTTTGCGAAACGGCCAACACGGCTGGCCGTGTCGTATAACACTACCGGCCGTGTTGTACAACATGGCCATGTCGTGGCCATTTTCGATTTTTTGTGCGGACGGCGGCTGGCCGTCTTTATCGCCCAACACTCTGGCGTGTCCGGGACCTCTTTTGCAACTTTTCTTTGCGGAATTTGGGGAAAACTCACCAACCAACCCATTTTGGCCACTTTTGTACACTTTTAACACCCTATTTTCTTGAAACATGTCTCCATGTCCCTCCTCATCACTTGAATACAAGAATTCACCAACCAACAAGGAAAATGGAGGCAATTGTTTAACAAAAGAGAGTACTATCAATGTATTGGTTGCCTATAAAAGCCAAGGGTTGAAGTTGGGATAGGCATTCATTAGATACTCGAAATATTCATTGTATTCATTTCATTAAGTAGAATTGGGATCAAGGGTCTTGGAGGAGAAAGCTTGGGGCAATATTGGAGAAGAAGGCTTGGAGCAACATCATCAACCAAGGAGGAAGTCTTGTATTGGTCTTGAATAAGAGCTAAGTACACCATGTTCATTTTCAAATCATCTTGTGTAGTATACTCTTTTATCAAAGCCATGTGTAGCTAAACTCCTAGTGTTTGAATGTAATGAACTCTAGAATGGATTTGTGATTAAGGTGTGTATGTTTTTAATAAAATCTTCATATTTTGTGTGATTCACTTATATTATGCTTCGTTCATTCGAATTGATATATTCGCAATATTGATTTGAAGTTTATTTTTCATCCCGGAAATCGAGATTCATGGTGAAATAGAACCTATATAAGTGAAAAGAGTTGCATGCAATCCTAGATATAGGACGACATAAATCTTTTGGATTAGGTCAAACCTAATATGTGAATTCACAAATCGTTATAATCTTTGTCTTGGGGTTTTAACTAGAAAGAGATTTGATTAATCAACTTGAGATTAGAAGTTTTTCGCCTTGAGAAAGGGTTTAACTTAAATTGGGAATTTCTACGGTCCACAAGACATGAGATTTTATTAAAAGAGGTTGGTTTTTGCTTAAGGGCTTACAGATTGTATTTTTAACTTGTCAAATCACAAAAACATTCTAGAGGATTTACATTCAAACACATTTCTATCTCTTGATTTCTTATTTTACAAATCTTCTTTCATTTTTACAATTTGCATTTTGATAATTTAGATTCTTTATTTTTCTTTTTCATCAAACAAAACTCTAAAAATTGTTAGATTAAATAACAAAAAGACGGTAATTATTAGTACTTACAATCCTCGTGGGAATGACACTTTTCGGTACTAATAATCTATACTATAAAACGATAGGTGCACTTGCTATGGTTTTAAAGGTAGCTTTTGAGCCATCGTAATGTTATTGGCACAAAATGGATTTTCGAAAACAAGATGAATGAGGAAGGATATGTGGTAATAAACAAAGCAATATTGGTAGCGAAAGGGTATTGCCAAGAAGAGGGAATAGATTTTGATGAAACATTTGCTCCTCGTTGCAAGTTTAGAAGCAATAAGGATGTTTCTTGCCTATCTTTTCACACAAGAACTTCACTTTGTATATCAAATGGATGTGAAAAGTGCATTTCTAAATGGACTTTAGAGGAAGAAGTCTATGTAGAACAACCTCCGGCTTTGAGCGTACACTACCATTGGTGATAAGGTGTACAAGCTCAAGAAAGCATTATATGGATTGAAACAGCACCAAGAGAATGGTATGATACATTATCTCAATTTCTAACGATAATGGATTCACCAAAGGCAAAGTGGACAGTAACACTCTTGAGAATTCAAGATGGAGAGAGTATTCTCGCTTGTTCAAATATATGTGGATGATATCATTTTTGGATCCACAAATAAAAACTTGTGTGATAAGTTCTCAAACCTCATTCAAGGCAAATTTGAAATGAGCATGATGGGAGAGTCGGCTTTCTTCCTAGGACTTCAAGTTAAGCAATTGAAGGATGAAACCTTCATAAGTCAAACAAAGTACACCGTGAGATTTAATGAAGAAATTTGGTATGGAAGAGAAGTCTTCTCGTGAAAATACCAATGAACACATTAGTCAAGATGGACATGGATGCAGATGGTAAGGCTATAGATCAAACAAGATATAGAGCACTTATTGGATCATTGCTCTATCTAATAGCTAGCAGACCAAACATCACCTTTGCGGTAGGTGTATGTGCAAGATTTCAATTTGCACCAAAGGAGAGCCACATGATCGGCTAAGAGAATCCTAAGATATTTGAAGGGATGCCAGGAAGTTGGCTTATGGTATCCAAAGGAAGGTGGATTCAAGCTTATTGGTTACTCGCATACCCACTATCTTTGGATGTAGAGTTGATAGGAAGAGTACTTCGAGTACATGTCAAATGCTTGGAAACAGATTGGTTTCCTGGTTTAGTAAGAAGCAAAACTCAATAGCCACATCCACAAATGAGCGAGTAATGTAGTCACAGCACCATTGTTGTGCTCAAGTCTTATGGATGAGACAAAGAATGAGAGATTATGAAATTGAAGAAAAAGAGATTCCAATTATGTGTGATAACACAAGTTGCTATTGCAATCACTTTCGAGAATCGTGTTGCATTCAAGAACAAAGCACATTGATATCGAGATATCATTTCATAAGAGATCATGTTGAAAAGAAAGACATCACTTTGGAATATATCTCAACCGATAAATAGTTAGTTGACATATTCACCAAGCCCTTATGTGAATCAAGATTTGAAGAGCTTAAGAATGAGCTAGGGTTAATTGAAATGAGAAGACTCAATCGAAGAGATGGAAAATGAAAAGATGAGAATTGAATAAGTTTCTCGCATCGACCAAGTGAAACGACCATATCGAAAAGTCAAGAGATCGAGTTAGCCGACAAATGAGTCCCTTAAAAAGAAGAGAGAAAGAAGAGTTAAGTCATTTTTTGAGATAAGTTGAGTCATTTATGAGCTAAGTGACAAAAACGCATCGTTTAAATGAGCGGAATGTTTTTAAGGATGACATCAGGCGTAATAATGACGGCACAATCAAAAGTCGCACAAGAAGCATATGATTGGATATAAATGTTGCCGCATTAAATACGAGGAATTAAATGCGGTTTGACGTGCTAAACAACCGTTGATTTTGATCAAAATTTCAAAATCCAAAGACCCGCCCTTTCATAACCCTTATATACATTTTTTTAGTTTTCTCTCTCACTCAAAACCTGCTCATCTTCAAGCAATAGAAAGCAAGCTATTTTCTCTCTCGAAAACCCAAAGAGTCCTCAAACCAGCTTCTTCAAGTTTTAATCGGTAAAAATCTCTAAAAATGGCACCGAAGTTCGATTTTGTCAAGCTATCAAAGAAAATCCACTCAGATCGTCGGTGGACTTTGAAGGTATGGTAAAGCGGGGTCTGGCGAAACCCTAGTGAAGAAGATCGGTGAAATGCTAGAAAAATCAGTCTCAAGGCTTTTCTAACTATGGAATACTCGCACACCTACCTAGAAGAGGTGGCGCAGTTCTATGTTAATGCGATGCGGGATGAAGGAATCAAGTCCTCTCCGTCCACCGCAAAAGATATAAATGCTAAGGACCTTGCGAGCAATCGTTTATTGTCGTCTCAAGGCATGAAGAAGATTTATGAAGCAAACGTTGATTTGGGCCGCATGGAAAGAGATAGCCAAGCCGTGTGCTACTAAGGTGGTCTACACAAATGAGAAGAAATTGGCAAGGGGCGACTATCACAGGTTAATGGATATCGCTCCAAGTGTGTAGACATGAAGTTTGGCGGCTTGACCACCGGTGTCAAAGATTAAGTCGATCGTCATGGGCCGCGATCATGCGAGCAAGAAAGTCAATCAAGTTCATGTACATCATACTTTGCGTAATGTAATGAACAAATCGCTTAAAGATGACGAATCCTTTGGAGGATCTCTCGGATATGGCTTGGTGATTGGCCACCTTATGGAAGTGAAGGGCATTCCCCTTCGACATGGAAAACCTTTCCATGTCAACAAGAAAATGTTCAGGGCTAACCTCTCTGGAGCCCAGAGGAGAGCCCATGCGAAAAGAGTGGACACTAGTGAGGGGGAATCAGCTGAACCCGAGGACACAGTTGTTACCTCTCCTCCCAAGAAGAAAGTTGCCCCTACAAACAGCAAGAAGAAAGTTGCCCTACTACAAAGAAAGAAAAGGATGCACTGCCCCCCGAGGTTGCTGCCCTGCGGCCGTGTCTCCTCGCCCCCTGCACTAGAGGCCGAGAAGGAACCTCAAATCCCTTCTCCAGCCATACGGAAGAAAGAGGATCGCTAAACCAAGGAAGGCGCTCCCTCTAAGAAGGATGTCCCGGCCCCACCGCCAAAGACTCGAAGAAGAAGAATAACTTAAATTTCTCCTGTTCGGACCAAAAGAAGAAGACTTTTCAAGCACTCGTGAGCTTGAGAAGACAGTTGAATCTACCTCTCACCGAGAAAACACCGAGACCGCTGAAGCCCGAAGTGCGCTCTCTCCGGTTATTGATGAAAAATCGCCTGTCTGAGGATGATCAACAGAGGCCTACACAAGACCACTGTGGAGAGGGGCGGTGAGGACAACAAAGCGGTGAGACAATCGAACTTCCAGCTTGGAAAATTTATCTCTCCACCGCTACTGACGTTCCGGGGTGAAGAGCAAAGAGCATCTTGCCTTCCATCCCGGAAAAGGAAGGCCAAGAAGAAGATGGCGATGATGATGTCATCATGTATTCTCCCCGTATACCCGCACATTCAGCCGTCTACATGAATGGAGGGCGTGGAAGCTAAGCCACTCAAGGGAACAGTTTGATCGCCCAGTTCATCAAAAATTGTTGCAATTTCTGAGTCAACATCGTCTTCGGCCCTCGATGAAGATAATTGTTTGAATATCTACAAATCTTCAAGGAAAGAAGGAACAAGCAAAAATCAAGAAGCGAAGCTCTCGAGAGAGCCAATATATGTCCGCATCGAACTCTAGAACACACCCATCCTCATTTGGATGTGTTCTCGGAGAGTGATGAAGATTTGGATCTCATTGGTGCAATAGAAAAGTCGACGTTGCGCGCAGGCTCAAGGAATCCAAAATAATGCATGAGCAACAACTATCGGAAGGACCATGAGAACCGCCTCAATCTCTCCCGCAAATTGACCCACCGGGAGTGGTGCGTGATTGCCACATACATCGCCGCAGCCCACGCCCTCGTTATTTTCGGAAGATGGGTCCAAGGGATTTGGCAATGAGACTGGGACTTTGGGCACCCAAGTTGAGCCAACCCCTACTGAAGGTGTTTTACCACCTGCTCCGGCGGCTGAGCACTCAATGGAAGAAGTCGCGAGTCCGGAGAAGAGTGACCCCATCATAAGTCACTCACCGTGTGTGCGGGCTGGGGAAACTCACTCCATGGAAGCAGTCGGAGGATCTTTGCATATGACTCTATATTGAAGAAAGGTGGCGAAGTGAAAATCGAGAAAGAACCCGGCAAAGATTGACATTGACGGCTCGGACAAACAGTTGGTCCCGATTGAAGTGTCACCGCTTTGAAGGTTGATGACACCGCCGTTTTTTGCGTCGAGATGCACAGATGAAAATGCCCGGGAGTTAACACTGCAGGCGGAAAGCGCAATCCAAGGGGTTGAGACTCCTATGGATGCCATCATGAAGACCCTCGCATACCGCGATCGGCCGAAGGGAATGTTGAAGGCCTCACCGCAGCTTGAGACTACTAGAGGTGTTGAAGGCCAAGGAAGTTGAGACCTCCCGGGTAAAGCTCAAAATATTCAAAACATCCTCCTCCTGCTCATCTTGAATCGAGAAGGAGATTAGTGCACTTCATGACTCCGAGAACCCCGACATATCATTTCCTGGGTCCAAGATGGCCGAGTCCACACCCATTGCACATCAAAAGTTGCTTGATATTGTAGCCGAGGATCCTGATTTTATTTAGAAAATCTATCGAGGCCGACTAAGTCAAGTTAAGACAGTGAGGCTCGTCGATTGGCCAACCCATTTCAAAAGCCCTACTAAAACCGAGTCATCCGCCTGTGCTCCCACAAATTGCGATGCAAGAGCTCCCCACCAGAACATCACAGGCATAGACCGCACAAACAATCCCATATGTGCGAGATGATGCTTTTGAATGTATTTTTTCTATCGATTTACCCGAGCTTGAAGAAGAGATCGCTAGAGAGACACAAAGAATACATTGTTCGAGAAGATCCATAATCCCTACAGACTCTATTGTGCCAAAGAAACTTTGACTTTGATGCGGAATGGTCGGCCTGAATCAGTGTGACCGCACGAGATCCTCAAGTCTTCAAAAAGATCTCGTGAAGAGATTGAGAAGATCGAATTGACACCAAGCTTCTCTTGACTTGCGCCGGACAATAGAGATGCCACCACAACAGATTTGAGAGGGATAGTGGTAAGGATCGGGAGTGGTCTCAACAAAGAGAGTGCCATGCGACACAAGCAAGTCCGCTATTTTAAGGCGTTATACAATAAGATGCTTGTTTGGAGTGTTGACAATGCTGATATAAAGCAAAGAATGCAAAGGCGTATATTGAAAGGTTTCATGCCTCTCATAAAACATAAATGGAGCTACTCACAGAAATTTCAATGAAAAGAAGTTATGCATCTCGAGGAGACCATGAATGCCAAATTCAAATTCTCTCATAGTGAAATGAAACCGGTGGCAGCCGAGTCAAAAGCCACTCATTCGCAGACTTCGGACGACTTATGCCGCAACAGACTCAAAGCATAACTCGGCTCTCAGACTCGACTTCATGCTCGCAGCATGTTCCCTGGTCCCTCTCCTTTGATGATGCCAAAAAGGGGGAAGAGGAGTACCTAAGGAGTTTGAAAAAGAAGCAACAAGCGAGAAGAAGAAGGAAAGGCAAAATGAAGGGGAACATTCAAAGGACCCGACATTAATGATTACCAAACCCTCAAAGAGGTCATGTGACGGCCTCAATCATCAAAGAAACTTCCGGTGACTCGCCGATCGAACACTGTTGTGCCAATGTCGGAGAAAAGGCGAATTATAGAAGCAGGATAGTAGAGTTCGATAAAAAGACGGATGCCCGTATTGATTGAAGAAGTGTTGAAACAATACAAAGGGGCATTCCGGCAAGGAAGGATCAAGATACTATTCTAGATGATGGATCCGAGCCAAGATCGCTTGAAGAATTCAAGACACTCGACCAAGGCTATTTCAAAAAGATGTCCAGTAGCCCAAGCTTAGGATCTTTACTAGGAGAAAGGTCTTAAATTGTGCAAAGAAGCCGACAAGCAATGAGACTACCCCAGCCCATTCAACTGGTAAGCGTAAGACTCTTGTACAAGATACACCTGAGGAGGAGGAAGAAGTGGTGGAGGAAGAGGTTTTCGACCTAGACCACAACCCAAAAATATCGAATATATAGATCCCAGAAAGAAAGGAATGATCTACTGGTATGGGTATGATGAAGTAGCAAATCTGGAAGTGGCTAGAAAGAATGCTGAATACGTGAAAAGACAAGAAGAGAAGAACAGAAGGCAATCAGAGCAATGGCTCGAAAGGGGATGATACTGCGAAGAGAGATTATGAAAAGAAGAAGGCAGCTGAATAAGAAAGAAAGAGAAGAAGAGTTGATGACTCGACAAAGTCAAGAAGAAAAGAAAAGAACCGCCGGAAGGTGATGAAGTGTTGCTGCAAACCCTTCATGTATTTTACTCCTGTAAATACACTTTTGTGTAAGTCATCTGTGTACTTAGTGAAGTTTTTCTGTAATTTTTCACTTTGTATTTGTATCCTAGCATAGATGTTTGTATTTTGCTTTGATATAGTATGCTCTGATACGCTTTGTACAAAGATGTGTAAGGACAAGAATGCTATGATCAATAAAATGATTGATTTTACGCATACATTCTTTGTTACTGCATTGTATGTATGTATCTTTGCTGTTTACATATTGTTTAATGTTTTTAAGTTTTGGCATCATCAAAAAGGGGGAAATTGTTGGGAATTTATTTTATAGATTTTGATGAATGCCATGTAAAACTTAAACTAGAAAGTTGGCACCCCATTTTCCCTGTAATTTTTATTGTAATAGATAGGCTAGAAAAGTTGAGTCAGTCGCCCATATGCCTGGAAATACAAGTCAAATCAAGATCAAGTGAAGACTCGGCCGTGGAACAACCGAGTTTGGCCAAGAAGATGATCAAGAACTTTATCAACATGTATCACCGGTGAACAAATTGTGTGAAATGTCACCAAAGTCATCTCAAGAGCCAAGTCATAAGTTGAAAGTGACAAATGAGTCTTCAAATGATTGAAGCAGACTCAAGTCACCTAGGGAAATAGGCACCAGCCAAGAGGAGTTAACTGAAAGGAATCTGTTGCACAGAAGTCAAGAACATTACTTAAATAAGTAATACTTCCATGCTGCCAGGTCTTAAAGTGCTCATCCCAGAAGCGTGCAAAAGGAATAAACCAATGGGAAGCACTGCACCTCGTGTCAAAACCTGAAAAGCTGCACATTCATTTAATACGAGGAAAGGTCTACATCTCAAGATTGAAGACCAAGAAAAGACAAGCCAACGAACACAAGTGACTTTTGAAAATCAGCATATCTCTTCAACGGGCAGATTTTTGAAAGTTCACTATAAAAGGCTGAGGAAACTCATTGAGAAGAGGTTACCTGAACCACGAACAAGCAAGCAATATTTAAGCTGTAAACCTGCAAACATTCTCAGAGACATTCAAGCAAATCCTCAAGCCTGAAACTCAAAGGAAATCAATCCAACACAAAGCTGTGAAGGAAAGACAACTTCAAACAGTTGAAGAGGAAACTTTTGAAGAATCAAAATGGGTCTACTTTCCAAGGAGGATTGTAGAAAGGTTCAAGTCGAACCAATATCAAGTTATTGGAGGCTTCGTGATCAAATCCAAGAGCTTGAGAAAGTGAGTCAAGAGCAAAGCGGTAAATGCCTGAAGAAGCCGAGTTGGACGAGAAGCCACCGTTGTGTGACCAAGAGTCGTTCTCTGATCGTTCACCACTTTGTAAACCGATCTTTACTTAGTGGATTCCTCAGGAGTTGGAGAAGAGAAGATTAGAAGAATTACCCCATCTTCGAACCTCTATAAAAATCAATCGTGTCATTTATTTTAGCACATTTATATTTCTCGCATACCTACCTTATATCTGATAAACTTATTTGCTATCCAAACCGATTAATAACCAAGTGCTAAAATCAAGTGTTAAAACAAGTTTAAAACAAATCAAAGGGTGTTAAGTTTTCCACGATTAAACCAACACAAAGTTAAGTTTCAGGTTAAACAGTGAGTTATTCTATCAACAAATTTCTGTCGAGTCCGCTGGGTGGCTAACTCATCAATAACCAACTTAGTTGTCCTCAAGGACTTAGTTGTTTGTGTTAACTCTGTAATTTCTTTAAAAGGACTAAATCGAAAAGTTGGTAAGGTTTATTCAACCCCCAAAATCTTACTTACACCCTTGGGACCTACATCCTCAATGCATGAACTAACTATGTCTAAGAAATTACAATTCTCCACAAGATCATGAAATTGCATAACCTTATATATAGAAAATAAAACATGCTCATCATTAACCCGTAATGTGAGCTCTCCTTTTGTACGTCTATTAAGGCTTTCCCGAAAGGAATGGATGTCCAAGTATCGGGGGCGTCACGATCTTCTTCCATGTCTAGAACCAAGAAATCCACAGGGAATATGAATTTGTCAACTTTACAAGATGTCCTCTATTATTCCCTTGGATATGTGAGTGACCGATCTTCAGTTGTAACGTCACCGTGGTTGGCTTCACTTCCTAGTCCAAGTTTCCGAAATGGACAAGGGCATCAAGTTAATACTTACTCCTAGATCACACAATGCTTCATTAAAGAAATTACCACCAATTGCACAAGGGATAGTGAAACTCCCTGATATTTTAGTTTTTGTGGTAGTTTCTTTGATTATTGCGCTACATTCGTCCGTCAAGCTCACTGCTTCAATACTTGTCATCTTCCTCTTCTTTCACATAACATCCTTAAG